>WEIT01029044.1:0-22155 GCA_013389985.1 Dryoscopus gambensis
TGTTTTTATTGATCCCTCGGTGCTCTGAGTCACAATGTTTAAAAGGGCTGCTGCCAAAAGTTAAATAAAAAATCTCTTTCCCTTCAATGCTTTCTAGCTTTATTACAGACCAGTCCAAGTGGGGCACATGTAACTAGAAATTGTAGTGCCCTTTGAAACTGTAATAATTGCAAATGCTGGGCCATATTTATACATGAATGTCAGGCTACAGATGAGGGGTAAACAAACATGTTTGTATCAAAGGAAGGTACTTTCCAGTGTCAAAGAATTTAATTTCAAAATTCTAATTTTTAGTTAAATCACTGTTGAATCTACCAAGTGTAGTATATTCATTCCCCTCTCAATTGGAAAATAACACTTTTTTTGCTCCAAAATAATACAATATACTTATGCAGCAAGTTGTAGTTTTAATATCACATTATCTAAGAAAGGCAGTTGCCATTTTAGGAGGAGTGACAGCCAAATCTTCTGAGATAGTCAAAGCTAGATAGTTTACCACAAGGATGACATGGTAGTAATGAATACTCCTTGATTTGCAGGCAGATGGTCTCTGTGACCTACTAAATCCCTATAAATTTTGTAATTTTTTTTATTATGTTTTTCTGCAGTCTTGGCATAGTATCATGGTGTGTGAGATTAGTTGTTCTTTGGACTGCCCTTAGCATGTTTTATTTTTCATCTGTAGAATAATTGAGTACATCAGTCAAATTTTTTCAAGAGAAGTGCTTAAAACTGGCTTCTAAATATATTCTGAACTATTGATATAAGTGTCTCAAGCTTCTAAGTGGGCACAAGATTCATAAAGCATCTAAAATCTCTGAGGACTGAGACAGTTCATCAACATTTAAAAACTGAATTCATTCTAAATAGGAAAGACACTTTAAAAGGACTCCAAATCAACGAGACTTAGATCCCTCAGCCACATGAATATTTTTGAAAATGTTGTCCTGGATGCCTTTTGAACATGTGACAAAAGAACAGCACAGGATGAATTTTGGAACTGATTATTTTGAATCTGTACAGGAAAGCTACCAGAGTTTAGTTTGTTTGGTTTTTCCCCCAAATTTATGTTTATTTTTTAATTTCTTTAGAAATGAATACAAGTATATTGTAGTAAATTAAAAAAGGTGTTGGTGCAAGACTGTAGAAACTTTGGCCTGGGAAGACCCAATGCACTGAAAATAAATAGACTGTCTGGGGCAAACAGTATATCTATTTTTTTCTCCTATATTGTGAAAGGCAGATAACACTTTATAGATAATTTAAAATAATAACTTGATGTGCCATAATGCAGTTAGAATACTGCCTTTCTGCTTGTTAAAGTGTGGAAGAGGGGAGTTATTCTGCAAAACAAATTATAGACTGAAGGCAACATTTTCATTGCATGGCTTCTTCTCTAGAGCAGTCTTAGACTCACATCAGGGTTGCAATCTGGATTACTGAGATTTCCCAAAATGTGACATTTTCAGACAGTTATTGTAATTTATGCTGTTCTTTTTCTAATTAGGAGGTGATTACAAAGACACTTTTAAAATTTTGATCTCTACTTAAAGCAGGGGAGGCTATCGTGATTATACCCCAGCAAGGGTTTTGCACATCTGTATACTTTTTGATGCGTACAAAATATGCTTATCCTCCAACAAAAAGAATCTTTCCATCCTTCATCATATTCTGCTTGCCCAGGACTTTGTATAGGATTTCCCACAGCTAGTGGCTGCTGCTGTGGCTACTTGCTGTGCCCAGCAGTTTTAAACTGCTACAGAAGAAAAGCAGAACCAGCAGTTTTTGAGAAATTCCTGGAGCCTTCTGTAATTCTACATTGCTGTTAGATCTTCTGCTAAAAAACATTCCCAAGAGCTGTGCTGGCTGGGCTTGAGGGCTCTCTGCAGCTTCAGATTCTTCATGTGCTAAACCAAGCTTGAGAATGGTCTGGGGGCACTTGCAGAGTATGTACACCTGGTACTTTTGTGCAACCTCACTGAGGAAAAAGAGAAGGTCCTCAAGAAGGTCCTACCATTGCTCATCAAACTCCCTATCACATTCAATAAAATATCTTGTCAAATAGTTCAGAGTGCCCACTGTGTTTCCTTGGTAGATAGCCCTATGCATGTCTGACCAAAAATTTCTGCCGCTAACTAGATGAAATTTTAGTTAGTTAAATATTCAAGGAGCCAGTCCTGATCAGCTGTTCATGGGTGCAGATTTACAAAAGAAAGATAAAGGAATGAAATACACTTTTTTGCATCTGACTGCTTCAGCACTGCTAGCTGATGGGACTTACCTATTTTTGTGACTCTTGAACTGAAGTCTGTTGACTCTTCCACCCATGATTTCATCTAAGTGCTGAAACTATAGTGCTGGCCATGATCAGCAAATGTAGCTTTGCTTTTATGCAGAACTAGAGGTTTTATACATTTTCTAATGTGTCCTCATTGCCATGCTAATTCTACGGAATAGACACGGAACAATCAGGAAGGCATGGGGAAACCTGGTCTGCCTGGAAAAAAATTCATAAAATTAGTGCACACTAATTAGCCTGTGCAGCCATGTTTAATCGGCAGGAAAGGTGGGGGAATGTATCATGTTTTTCCCCATGTACAAAGTCTTAGAACTAAGGACAGAGATGGTCTTGCTCTCACATGCTCTTCTGATTCCAGGAAAGAAAAAGGCCAAAGTGACTCTGTGATTTTGTTGGCAGACTTGCATGGAAAAAAGGTTTTGATGATGTCCAAAGGCAGGCTGGGGAAAGGGGGCAGACTGCCTCTCCTGCTGATACACAGCCAGTCACAGAGATTTTGTTAAACTGATATCAGTTCAAGAAATACCTTATCAGTTTTGGTAAGCTACAAACTAATACCTTCCAGAAAAAGAAAGCATAGTTACCATTAATTAAAATAAATAATAAGAAAAAAATATTTTCACCACTAGAAATAGTTCATACCCATGCTTCAAATAAAAAGTCTATCTTTCCATGATGTTTTCTTACATACATTTAGCACTTCAGCATGCATGGCACCTGAAACCAGTTCATATTACAAATGAAAGTTCTTTATGCTTGTTTATGCTCAGAAACAATTGCAAATTTATCATACATACAAATGCAATAATCACAACATGTCACTGATTAGGTTCAACAATATTCTTCCTATCAGTTGCTCACTGAGTCCTCCCTATTCTCAGTTATTTATTCTTGATGTATGATCAGTCACCTGATTCATAGGGCATGGAATAATCAACCCGCTGATTAGATGACTGAAGTGTATTTAGAAACATTTTAGTAATGAAAGGCAAATATTTGGTGAAAAGAATAGATTTACATTATCAGTTCTAGAAACTGGTTGGGTAAGATGGCAGATAATATTTCAAGTTATAGCTAGTCCTATATGACCATGCAGCACTAAAGTCTTCCCCTCTCCCAAGGAACAACAACAATGATAACTAAGTCCCTGTACCTAACAGGTTTCCTATACAAAACCATTTGTAGAAAATTTGGAGGCAAACCCCTTATGATTGTGAGATTGTGATTTATACTGGCATTTGAGATTAGAAATTCTCTGCGTTATGGCTTCCCTGAGTAAAGAAAAAAATGATGCTGTGGGTTGCCTTCTGAGGGTTGACAGGAAAGACTGAACATGTTCAGGTGTCTCTTGAAAACTGTTTAGTATCTGCATTTTGCCATCAAAGGACATTTGTGCGTCATACAGTAAAATTAATTTTGCTTGTCAGTTTATTAGATTGACTGCAGTGGGAGTCTGAAGGGTCTAATTTCCATTTATCTGAGTAATTTTTATGAATTTGTTACATTTTCATTCTTTTTAGGAGCAAGTACAAAGGCATGTTAGAAGGGAAGCTCTTGCTAGCATGAGTTATTGTCAGGATTTGCACTGCAGAGCGATTCTGCAGATGAGGTGGAAGCTGGGCTGTTCTCTGCCTAAAGAACATCTTTCTCAAATGGCAACACGCACTGTGATTTTTAACATCTATGGTATTTGAACCTCATATTTCAAAGTGCATTCACAAGTACTCAGATATGATTATTTGAAATGAAATAATAACAATCATGGCTCTGAATAACATGATGTGTAATGTAAAAGGGAAAAAAACACTGTGTGGAGCAGATGAGTCAAGAACCTCCTTCAATTAAGAGAAACTTATTTTATGTGTACAGGGTTGGAGGAAATGCCATGAAAATTTCACTGTCTCATTTGGTGTGTATAAATTTTATTAATGTTTGAGGGTATTAAATTTAAAACTGAATTTAAATGTGTTGATCGATAGAGATCACAAGCAGTACTTTCATAGTGTGGCTAAATCAGCAGACTGAGCATTGTGTGTAACAGTTGCATTTCAACAGAATGAACCAGGAAATATGGTCCTGAAACTTCTTTCTAATTGAAGAGATATCACTGCAACAGTTTCCAAGAATAATTGAAATTTTTCCAAACAAAATATTTTTACTAGAACATTGTGAAATTTGAGACTATAATTGTATTGATAGACAAATGTTTCCTGTCTAATAAAATTGGCTTGTGAGGCACTGAATTCCTTCTATGAAATTTATATTGGTTTACATTTGGTACGGGGCATGGTGAAGTCTGCAGTGAGAATTTGAAACAGAGCCTAAACTAGGAGACAAGGCAGCTAAAGTGAAAAACAGGAATAACTGTTCTTTTCAGCTCTAAGAGAAAAGAGAGGTCCTAAAAAATGATCTGTTGAAAAGCCTTCATGGGCCAGATGCTCCAGCACAAAGAGACCAGGTTCACAGAAAATTTTCCATCCAACCATCTGAAAACTACAGCTTATTCTGGGAGCAAATCCACCAGAAAAACTCCTCTTACAGAGAGTTAGGATGCCTGAGCTTTCCAGGAAAAATTCCTGAGAAAATACAAGCAAATTCACGTGAAGCAAGATATTCAAGAAGATTCTAACTGTGTTTGCCTGAGTGTAACCAATGATTCAGTTTCTCTCACTCAGGAATGTACACAACAGCAGTGAGAATCTTAATATATTGCAGCCCCAAAGAGAAGCCCCAGTATGTAATGAAGGTTCAGGGTTTGGCTTTTGATAATCACCAGTGCATCCATGGCAGCCAACCCTTTGCTCACAGAAACATTGCTGCAGCTGATTCAGAAATGTCTTGAGGTGCTCAGTCAAAAAGAACATCAGCTGTTTTTCAAAGTGGATGAGAATTTTCAATTTTTAAGAACTGATGAGGAATGGCTTAGCTTTAGCCTGTGCTGTGGATGAGTTCAATTGCCGTGCTGAAAATGTCTTTGTTATGCTGTGGGACAAACGTGTTTGAGCAGTGTTTAATTTCCCACATACATAAGAACTGATGATGTTCCATTTAGGTATGTTGTAGAAGAACAAGATAAAAATCATAATTTGCAGCTTTTTCTAATTTATGGCTCATCCTTTTTACTTTTTTTTGAAAAAAGTAATGCATTACTGAGTACTTTTCTACTGGTAGAGAATTTTTTCTCTATAGGTCCATGGGTGCCTTCATCCTCCTGTTCTTAAATCAGAGGGAGGAAAGGTACAGTCCCCATCCAGCAATATCACAGACCGTTTCAGCACTGACTTTGAGAGGAACCAAGTTGAATTTGGAGGACAGACTGCAAAAGCCACATACACTGCATGAATAAGCTGAGGTGAGGCCAGAGGGGACAGTAAACATCCTATATACCATCTGATCCCCAGATGAAAGTAGTTTCTCTACAAGGACATTTTGTTCTAATGCTAAACATGCTTGATTTTTCTTTTTTTTTCTTTTCTAACTGAAGATTTGGAAATTTGAAAAGAATTCTTGTCTTTTTTTAGAGAGACCCAAGCAGCTAGTGGATGAGAAGGATTTGTTAGCTGCATCTCCACGGGGTGCTGCTCCGGGAAACCGTGACTGGGATTCATTCTCCTCCTTTCCAGCAGGACAGCCACATGATGACCTCAGAGGGGCCACGGGGCTGACAGACCTCTGGAGTGTGCTACATGCTGCCCAGGATCCTGAGCAGCTGCAGGTGGCTTCTTATAAAAGGCAGTCATTTAAAACATTGTTGCAAGTGAACTGTTAATCTGACCTCTTTTACTGGTGATGAAATTTTCTTGTATTCACTGTTCCATCAGGACATGACTTAACACTGAAAGAGGCCCTGATGTGGATATATTTGAATTACGAAGAGCATGTGTTTCCCATTTTAAGGAATGTCAGTCTAAGCATTTAATTAAGAAGTAGGTACATCTGGTGTTTTAACTAAATATAATGTAGTTGTTGTCAGCCTTCTCAAGCAAAAATTTTATTTTCTAAATAGCCACAAATTGCAAGCACAAACCATGCCCACAGTGTCTCATAGTTGTTTTAATTTTAAATCCTAAACCATACCATTAGTTTTGGGGTTTTTTTCTTTGTATATATTTCCAAAGAGAAAGGAAGAGACAAGCAACAGTACCAGAAGCATATTAATATTCTTGCTTTTTGCTTTCTACAAGAAAGGATTTTGACTGTTTGAGATCAAAAAAGCCCAGAGCACATCTGTAAATAATAGCTCAGCTGTCCTGAGGAAAATTTGTTCACTGGTCTGATTACCTCAACCCTGTGTGCCTGCCTGTAGGCTAAATGAAAAGATAGGTTGCCAAGGTAAAACATCAACATCTGGAATACAGAGTTTGACTTGGGATGCAGTAGATTTTACTCCCAAATTAAGATAGCCTGGTAACCAAGGCTGATAGGACATCTTTCAAGATAAAACAGTAAAAGCTAAACTGCATAGCCCCTGATGCTAAACAGACCGACCAGGGGTTTGTCTCCTGCCAATTGTTACTAAAAATAAAGTAAAACTAAACTTAAAATAAATAATTAAAAAAAAAAAACCCACAAAAAACTAAGCAGTAATTTTTCACAGTACATCTCTTTATATCAGTACTCTCCATCTCTGCCATTAAAACTAGTACAAAGCCTGTTAGCTAGAAGATGTAACCTACTTCATCCTATACAGAATCACAATAATTATGCTATATGAAATCCATAATGTACATCTGTTACCTGGAAGAGAATAGGTCAAAGAGTAAGTCATGGCTTTGCTCAGAGCAGAAACCTTGACAAAGATGCCCGACTCTCCACAACAGATAAACCAGTTCCCAGTGTGGCAACTTCCCACCCTGTTTCTTAAAATGTATGCAGCATTTGACCTAAAATTCTGGTTAATAAACAAATCACAGAATTTCACACAGTCAATGGAGATAATGTATAATCTGAAGAAAAGCAGGATCCCTTTTAATTTTAGAACTAACAGATGTATTTGGAAGAAAATACAGCTCAGCTCAGCTTATGTCTTCTAATATTAGATAATCACCTGTATTCATTCACACTAAAACTGAAGTGAGTACCTGACTTGAAACTATATACTATATACTTTAATTCCTAAAATTAAACTAGTTACTGTTATGCAATTTAATGCAGTTATCTTACATTAGTAATCCATAGTTATAAGATACAAAAAATTCAAAAGAAGAGATGCCACCATCATCAAATGATCGTGAATAAAAATCCAGCCTGTAAAGCGAAACAATCCTTAACAGCATAATTCAAATGTGGCCAGTATTTTGGTTTAGTGAACTCAGTAAACTCAGATAATGAAGCTATTATGAAGTTACTGCTATGAAAATTGCTGTATCATGAATACCTCTCTGTCAGTCCAGGCTGGCTTGACAAGACTTGCTTGGCAAGGTGGTAACTAAGTCCTAACAGGCAACAACTGAGCATGAATCACCTTGGGGCAATGGGCTGGCCGAGGCCCCAGCAATCAGGGGGTTTCAGGACTGGAGCAGTGGGCCAAAGGCTGACACAGAAGTTGAGTGTTAGGAGAAGAGGATACAAACAGAATTAAGCCCTGCAGAGATGGTAAGTGAGGGATGGTGAGTATCTTTACTGAGGGAGAAGAGCACAAGAGTCAGGTTTGGATTCAGCAGGAGAGTGGTGTTTCAGGTGCATAAAGAAGTCACCTACTGAATCTGTGAGCACCCCAGAGGGAAGCTGGTGGGAAGGAGTGAGTCCCATGCTCTGGAGATCTCTGTAATTCTAGGTGCATTTTTCCATCTGGAGAGAGAAAGTGTCTCAATGTGACTCTGAGATACTGAGTCCTGAGCGTTCTCATGTTGTGGACACACAGTCATGAGTCCACAATATGGACAGTGAATCTTCTCCAACCAGTCTTCACACATCAAAGTCAAAGACTCAAAAACGTGGACTGAGAAGTGTAGGACAAAGAAGACATGTGACTGCAAATGCATATATTGAGAACAGCCCATTGGCAAAGATCTGCTTAATCCTTCCAGAGCCCTAGAACACTGTGAAGGAACTTAAGGAGAGAATCATATAGTAACAAAATCATTGAATGGTTTGGGTTGAGTGGATCTTAAAAATCATCTAGTTCAAATCCCCTGCTATGGGAAGGACACCTTTCACTAGGTCAGGTTGCTCAAAACCTCATCCACCCTGGCCTTAAACACTTCCAGGGAAGGGGCATCAGCAATTTCTCTGGACAACCTGCGCCAGTGTCCCACCATTCTCAGAGTAAAGAATTTCTTCCTAATTTCTAATTTAAACCTACTGTCAGTTTGAATTCATTCTCCCTTGTCCTATCACTATATGTCCTTGTAAAATGTCCTTCTCTAGCTTTCTTGTAGGCTCTCTTCAGGTACTGGAAGGTTTCTACTGGATCTCGCTAGAATCTTCACTTCTCTAGACTGAACAACTGCAGCTTTTCATGGGAGAGATGTTCCAGCCCTCTGATCATCTTTGCGACACTCTGGGGGAAATGATTACTCCAGTGTGAATTTCAGGCTTTCCTGCCTGTGCTGCTGACCTATTTGGATTTGCTTTGTTTTTCTTGCCTACAGTACATGATACAGCACTTACAGCTCTGTCAGCAGTCACTGGCCAGTCTTGCGTGCCAGGAGGAGAGACCCTCCCATGCATTTGTGACCTGTGGGTTTGATTATTATCTGCAGGAATGAGATGACTAAGCTAAAAAATGTTCAGCTGGTTCATAATTCAGCAGCTGAAGGAGACAGGCTGCTGAGAAGATGGGACCCATAACACTCTGCTCTCTGGAGATGAGTCCCTGTTGAAGATTGCTCTAGACCAAAACTCTCAGTACCACCAAAGCCCAAGTGACATATACCATTAGCTTTTCTTCCACATTGGATAGTATTTCACCTGAAGAGAAGGATATTATCTCCAGCCATGATTTCTGTTGTTGTGAGGGGCAGGCATTCCTTCTCAGTTGGTCTGTGTTTCTGGGTGTTCATCTGTAAATAATCAAAATTACTGTAGGCCTCATCATTTTTATAGCAAAGCAGTTTATGCTCCTCTGTTGAGCTACTCCGACTGCAATATCAAACACACAAAACCTCAGAAGCATTTCAAAGCTGAAGAATGTGAAGAAAAAAGAGTTTTTATTCTCTTGATGGTGCTCAAATGTGGTAAAAAATTTGGTCCTACTGAAGATGAGGCTTGGGTGCATGTGTACCCACACTAGCAATTAGCTATTTCCTGGTTTGCTCACAGGCTATGCTCAGGACTGAGCCAGCAATTTCCTTCTAAAAAGAAGACCTAGAAACAATTGACATGATAATTTGTTCCAGAGTCCATTCCTGGATGCTGCCCATGTCAAGATTGACTCCTTCCATCTAGGACATTCCTCCCACATTATCCCATGTGGTAATGCAGCAATATACATGGTGTCATGCTATGAAAAACACAGCCGTGCCAGACAGCATTCAGCACAACCCTCTCATTCTTCCAGGCATTTTGACCTGGAATATGATGACGAATAGTATATCCTTGACACAAAGGAATCCTCATAGGAGGGGATGCCTTTACTTTATAGCTGCAGCTATTACATCCTGGGAAGAATGGGGAGTTCAGTGCTGATTTTCCTGTGAAGCCTGTAAATACCAGGATTTCTCAGCCATTAACATGGGAGAGATGGTTGTGAGACCACTTGTGAGATCACCTTGTCAGGAGAAAAATATCTACATCTCTCAGTAAGACCTTTGACTTGGTATAGAGAAAGAGAAGACCTATTCTGTTCAAGCTCACAGCTGGTGAAAAGTAACCAGATTATAAGAAAGGATCAGTCAGAAATATCTAATGACACCACTTTGTAGAATTAATTAAAGAAAAGTTGTTTTCCGTAAAAGTTTCCCCATGGATTCTTTCACTTACTTGGTGGGAAAGAGGTATATAATACTCTGTTTTCAATAATCCAGCTTCTTTTATAAATCAGCCAGAACATACTGCCTCCTCATCCCTTATCAGCTAGGGATCACATGTAAGTGCTTTTAAGAAATGTAAAATAAGCTCAATAAACATCCTTTTTTTTTTTTCCTGAAAACAATGTGCCACAGTTCCAAGGCAAGTTTTGGGAAAACTGGTGGGTGTTTATAGCAGTAAAATAACATCTTGCAATTAAATTTCAAAACCTAGTTCCCCAAGAGATACAAACTCCATATCTATGTGCATATGTATGTACATATTTAGGGATTGCTTTACTCATGAGAGAAAGAGCCAGTGTTGGGAGGCTGGAACATGACAGCTGCTCAGTAGCTGATGCTCTCACGTTTTACAGTGGGGTTGGAGAAGAGTAACACCCTCAAGAGGCATTAGAATTCTATGTCAGAAGTCTGTGTCAAGCATAGAAGCTCACTTGCATCCTGTCAGGGACCACTGGTAGCTCACCTGGCATACAGAATTGTAGTAAGCGGGTAAGAACTGATCATATCAACATCATTTTCCATTTCTTTTCCTTGCGTTATCTCTCTTCCAAATATAGATGTGTCCTTTTTGCTTACAGGTGGGACAGTCTGTTTCACACACATTATTCTCTGAATTTCTGTCGATGTTCTTATACTTGTTTTATAAGAATTCCAGTATAAAATATATTCTTTGATCATAGAGTTTATTTTCTTGACAATATTCTTCCTGGCAATAAAATTTCATCCAGTACAGTTTATAGTGATTATTCTAATACTTTTCCAGCTGACATGAGCCAGGACTGTACCTCTACAATGGCACTAAGGCTGGCTTATTTACATAATTACGCTCAGGGAATACAAGTCCATCCACACTTCACTGACAACATTGTAAACATTTTTTCCCTTATTTAACATCAGAGTTGTATGGTTTAGATTATATATTAAAACTTGCATAGTTACTAGACTCGCATGGCACAAAGCACAGGCCAGGCACAGTTTGCAAATTTCATTAACGTGTTTTGTATTTAGTTTTTGGATGTTCTAGTGGTTTTTATTGTTTTAAAACATTGGCAAAAGTACAGGCAAGAGTATCAAAGCCCTAAAGGTTAGAAAATGAAGCCAAATGCATAAAGGACTCTTACTCAACCAACAAGATACTAAGGGAAAACATTGGCTCACAAAGAAGATGAGCAAAACTTTTTGTATTTTCCCACAAGCTGAACTAATTTTCACTGCAGTCCTTGTGATAATCACTTACCCTCAGACACAAAAACTGAGCTACACCCCTGCATATGTAAATAAAGAAACATTTTTAATTTAGCACATAAGGGTAAAAGTTAAAGAAAAAAGTAGAAGGGTGAGAAAAGATAAGGGTTATAATGGTACCAAATAACTACAAAGCAAGGTATATCAGCATCTTAATGTTAATGGATACAAACTTAAAAAATTCCATTCTGCCATTTTTGTCTGCAGCTCCAGTGAGCTGAGAAGTGAGGAAACTTGCATATGCAGCTGCATTCAGAGCACTGAGGAAGGAAGTTGGGTAGATTTCTAGGAATGCTGGAAGAGAGAACATAACTAAATATGTTTCCTAAAAATAGACTTTATTTTGATTTTGGAAATTAAACCAAATTCCTCTTAAGCAGATTTTTTTGTGTTTTTAGTTTTTTTTTTAATAGAAAGCTCTAATGTCAAGAACTTGAGGGTAATACGAAAAATCTTAATGTAGCAGGTGTATAATTTAATATATGACTTATTAAATCTTCCTACACTTTATTTTCACATGGTGTGAGCACTGTGGTATGTAGGCATTAGCTGAGTGTTCTCTTTGCTTCTCCTTCTTTGTAGTTTTCTGCAAGACGCTTTATGATAAGTCACACTATGGGGATGACTGGCTAAGGCATCAAAAGCAATCTTGCCTTAAGCTTATTTCTGTATTGCATAAGATTTGAATCATACCAAATGTTTACCCCTATAATGCAGTCCTTATTCTTTTTAAACTTCCATTGACTGGTGCTGTGAATGACCAATTTGAGACCATACTTGCCTTCATTTATGTCAAGAGCAATCTTGTCATCAAAGAAAGTTGATTCAGATCCTCAGATAAAAGATATTAGGTTGCCTATGCATGCATTGCCCTTGGTTTAAGGATAGACTTTATAGAAATTGTGTTTGGATGCAAAGGATTTGAAACAAACACAAAAGTGAATAAAATTTCTTGGTTGCAACAGATCAGTGTGAAATGCTGTCTCTGAGAAAAAAAATCCTTAACATTATGATACTGCTGAAACTAATGTGGCAGTAATACAGTCTGGGGGCTGTTTGAGGAAGAAAAATTGTTTCATTGCTTATCTAAAAAAGACTACAAAATGAGCAAGTAAAGGACTGGTTTCATTATCTTATTGCTGAAATTTTGCATCAGAGGACTTTGTACTAGTTGTTCTGGCAATAATGTCTCAGTCTGAATGACAAAATTGGAAATGTGGTTTTAAAAAAAAAAGTTACCTTATATTTAAACCCACTAGGTTTAGCCTTATAGACACTTTTCCTTGGCTCGAGGGGAGAAGAGGTTATTTGCAAGTTGGTCACCTGATCTTGATACTTGCAGCACATTTGTTTCTCTCTTCATTATGAACTTTTGAGTTTTGTCTAGAAAAATTGTGGACTACAGGAAATATGCTTTAATAGGGGAGAGCTGTATGTATATGATATGAGCACACAGTTTTTGAGGCCTTTACTGCTTTTGAGTTTTGAAAAGTCTTAATGAAGAATATTTATTGCAATGTTACACTATGAGTTTCTTTGGTGGTGCTATGAACAGTAATTTCATGCCTTTATAATATATCATTATTTCTTATTCTGTACATGCTTTTACAAGCTTTTTTCTTTTACTTCTCTCTCTTTATGAAAGTTTGTGAATAAATATACATTTCAAATTTATGGAACTGGTGCGTTTCTATAACTGTGCAGAACTCTTTCATATAAGTAAGAAGAGTAAAGGAAAAAATCATAGAAAACAGAGTTGGCAGAGGTTTGTGGAGGTTATGTAGTCTATATTCGGCCTCACGAATTCAGTTCTGCCTTTGCCACCCCTGGCAAACATTTGTCTAGTTCCTCCTTAGAAGCTCACAGTGACAGAGATTTCACAATCACCCAAGGCAATCTATTCCCATGCCTAGAGATTCTTGCAGATAAAGGGGTTTTTCTGATATCCAACCTGAATTTCTCTAGCTGTAATTCGAGCGTATTTCTTCTTGTCCTCTTTCCAAGGACATGAAGAACAGATTATTCCTTTGCTCTTTGCGGCAGCCCTTTCTGTATTATAGACTGTTATCAGGTCTTCCTTCAGGCTTCTCTTCGGTAGACTAAACAAACCAAATTCGTTTTCAATTACAGTTTAATGTTACTTAGCTGTCTGTGAGATGTAATGTGGAAGAAACATTTGCAAAGTTCACAGCATTAGGGCAATTACAGTTTCAGAAGACACACAGGAAGTGTGCTTAGCTCTGCATTTAACGTGCTTCTGTCCAATTTATTTCCTAAGTTTAAATTTAAATTTAAAGCTTTGTCTCACACTTGTTTGCAAGTCTCCAGACTCCAGTCCAGGGCTGAGTTCAGGTTCCAACAGCCCGTATAGCCAACAGAGTACTTTATTCAAGAGTTTTAACTGAGGTCAGCATTTACATAAGGTCAGTTAAAACAGACAACTAGAACTATCTGAAAAGAAATAACAGTGCCTTAACATTGGTCTGTAGCTGTAAAGGAAGATTCTGTAGTTCAACTTCATAGGAAATTGTTCTCTGAAAAAATAAGATAGCTTTTTCTATTGATGTATTATTTACCCAGCTTTTTTTTTAATTTTCCTGAAAGGAATGAGGAGATTCATAACAAAACTGATAAATATATTTAATTTGAAAAGAATAAGTGAGTAAGCTTGTATCCTTTCCTAAGATGTCTCTCATATTCATGAAGATCTCGGAAATTTTTATGAAGCCTGCTGATATTTGTCAGACTCATAGAAACATAGAATAAGCTGAGTTGAAAGAACCCATTGGGATCATCAAGTCCACCTCCTGCCCCTACACAGGACACTCCAAGAATCACACCATGTGCCTGACGGTGTTGTCCAAATGCTTCTTGAACTCTGTCAGGCTGGTGCTGTGACCATTTCCCTGGGGAACCTGTTCCAGTGCCCAACCACCCTCTGGATGTAGAACCTTTCCCTTATATCCAACCTAAACCTCCCCTGACACAGCTTCAGGCCATTCCCTTGGGTCCTGTCACTGGTCAGGAGAATGAAGAGATCAGTACCTGCCCTTCCTCTTCCCCTCACGATGAAGCTGTAACTTCAATGAGGTGTCCCCTCAGTCTCCCCTTAATCCAGGCTGAACAGACCAAGTGACCTCAGCTGCTCCTCACAAGGCTTCCCCTCAAGGCCCTTCACCATCCTCACTGCCCTCGTTTGGACAACATTCTTTGATAGCTTTCTATCTTTTTTATATTGTAGCACCCAAAACTGCTCCCAGCGCTCGAGCTGAGGCCGCCCCAGTGCAGAGCAGAGTGGGACAATCCCCTCCCTTGCCCGGCTGGCGATGCTGTGCCTGATGCCCCCCAGGACATGCTTGGCCCTCCTGGCTGCCTGGGCACTGCTGACTCATGTTCAACTTGCCTTTGACCAGGACCCCCAGGTGCCTTTCCACAGTGCTGTTCCCCAGCCTCTCATTCCCTAGTCTCATGATTCTTAGCATTTAAGGTTATTTGGGTTTTGCATGAAAGAAAGAATTAGCTAGTCACTTCCTCACTAATGTCCAAGTGCTGTTCTTTCGACTGTTTTTCTTTCTTTTCAACATGTACAATGAAGGGCTTATGCAATTGTTTTCGTTAAAGGACAAAACATTTTTGTCATGATCTGTTCATTTTGTTATGGTTAGCATAAAAAGGACTGAGAGAGTGATAAGTTTATAAGACTTCAGGTAAAATAATCTGGAAAATTTATTAACCTTGATTTGCACAAAATATTACTTAAAAATGTTTTATCTAAGACTATGTTATCCAATCTATACAGGCAAAGAGGGAACAGGTTTGGCAGCCAGTAATAGATTCAGGAGTGAGAAAAGACAAATCATAAAGTGATATGAATTATCCACCTTGATGGTACAAAAAAACCCCCAAAAAATCCCCACAGAACATAACAGTGGTAACAGTAGGAAATGCTCTTACTTTTGTATTTTGCATCATTGAGAAAGAGGCTGGAATTCTACCTTCAGATTTGGCACTGGATTTGAAAGAAGAGTGTAAAGAATGGAAGCAAGATTGGAAAAAATTACAGCATACAGTAAGTTTTGGAGGTGACTTGACTGATGCATAAGCATGTTCAGAAAATAGCAGAAATTTAAAGGCTCTTTAGAAGAAAAAGAGAGAATGCCTTCAAGTCAAAGGCAAATTCAAGGTAAATTCAAGACAAATTCAAACAGAAAATGAAGCACGTGTCTTTTGAAATGTGGTAGAAACAACTGAGATCGGGTACAGGAGAAGTGATAGGCTTTCTATCTCATCATGTCATCGGATGAAGACAATCTGCTGTCCTGTGAGAGGTATTTCAGCAAAGTGCAAGTAACTAGACTCTGCTGAGGGACAGCAGGATGAAATGGATGGGCTTCCAGCATGCAGGTAGTGAGAGCAGATCACAGATCCCTGTGGCTTCTTTTTCTCAGAGCTGTAGCACTTGGCATTGAGCTTAAAACTGAGTTATGAAGGATAGGACTTGTAAGTTTTCTGTTCAAATACACCAGCTTCTAATTCCCTTCTACAAAAGTGGCAAGTAGATCTTTATCTCTACACTGGTTGCTCAGTGCCAATTGCTTGCCTTTCACCTTATTCACACAACCACAGTTTTCAATTATTCCATTATTTTGTAAATAGCCTTGCTGAGTACGGGCAAAAAGGTTTTAGACAGAGAAAATTCAGTGAGAGATGAGCTGTTTCTCCAAGTTCAGCTCTCAGGCTCACAGGAATTTGCTGTGTACTTCCATGCACTTGAAGCATGGTTGGTCAGCTGGTGTCACCCACCAGATTCCTCTCTGGACAGAATTCCAGTGGAAGGAATGAAGAACCACTTCAAAGTAGCCACTGGTTTTGTGAAGAGGTCTTTTTCCCACTGATGTATCCAGTCCCCCAGGCCAAACTGGGTGCTGCTCCTCTTCTAGAAACATAAGCCACAAGCCAAGTGATAGAGATCAAGAAAACGACTTCGTCACCACTCTGGGAAGATGCTTTAGAAAATTAACTTGAAATCATCAAGGATGTAAATGTTTGTGACACTAAAACAGAAGGTACAGGGAATATAAATTTGCCTTACAATTGCTGTGTTATGCCTATTTGAAGTATTTCCTTTCCTAAGCTTTTTTTTTTTTCTTTCTGAAGTTGTTTTTTTTTTTCCTTAGCAAGATGTCATAACTTGGAGCAGTGCCAACACAGATGATTCTGTGTGCTAAACCCCACTGTTTTAATCTCAGACTTTCCTTGATGCCTAACACCTGGATGCCAGTTCACATCTCTGTTCCTGAGTAGCCTTGCTAGGGAAAGGAAGCATAACACAGTGCCCACTACTCTTGCTGAAGTGGCTCCTCAGGACAGGGTGCACGCTGGCTTGTCCATGGTGATCGCAGACATTTTTCCTGTGTGTTAAGTCTAGAAGATTTGTTTGAGAAAAGAAGCAAGCACTTGCTGGAGTCTCCTTTTACCTTCACTGACAAGAGCTGCTCTCTTTTGTAGGGTACCTCCAGGCTGGCAAAGGCATGAGTGTCCCTTGGGCTAACAAGGTGCCAATCTTCTAATGGGCTGCTCACCATCAAGGCTATGAGGATGCTTGTGGTGTGTGTTCAGGCCACATAGATCACTGATGAGCTCTTCCATTGCTCAGTGCCCTCATATTTCTATTCCATAACTCTGTATTGCACAACACAGGCTCAGTTCAGGCCACCCTTGCCCTGGACACAGAGACCTACCGCATCTGAATCCTTCCCTCTGGGGAACTGCTGAGCCCCACATCTGAGGAGGTGTTGTGGCAAAGGAGATGGAGCAGCCAGGTCCACATGCACTCCTGCCCTCTTTTTCCCTAGCCAGGGCAAATCAGCCAGAGGAGACATCCTGGGCAGGAACAACAGCTCCTCACAAAAATGGTCCCTGTAGAGATCATTTCTGCAAGGGATGTGAAGCACCTGTTTTATCAGCTTTTATTTATCTTGTGAAGTCTGTTTCTTGTTGCCATTTCTCTTTCCCAGTTCCACCGAAACTCTATTTCAGGTTTTTGTTGAAGTTTTTTTTTAAGTAACACTTTAAAAAATTATTAGTAGTAGCCTCTCCTGTTTCTGCTTTGCATCCCCTCCCCCTTTCTCACCAGCTCTATTTTCTGCTTTTAATTGTGTTTTGCTTTGCAGGAGAAATGAAAGACTGTTTACTGATCCTGTCCCCACCCTTTCCTTTCCTGTCACAGCTGGTCCTTGAAATTCGATGGAATAATAGCTCTGCATGTTCTGTTCCCTGTCCCCTCCCCCTCAACTCTTAGAAATGAATTTTAGTATTGTTGAAAGATTCCAGATGAAACTGCCAACTCAGAATGTCTCAAACAGACCCTATTGAAAGAAAACTAATTTAATAACTTATAAAAATATAGTTGCTACTTAATTCTCTATTTTAGTAGCGAACAAGGGGTGAAGGAAGATTTGGATCACCTTGGATGGACCCAGTATACACTTTCTTCTGTTGAGCAGCCTGGTGTTTTGATGGGCTATGTTTTATAAATTCCATTTTTTAGCCATCTGGAATATTGACGCAAACGGGAACAGACACCTAAGAGAGGAAGTCTTTTGTACTGGGGAGGAGAAATTCCATTATTACTCTTTTACTGTGGACATTGAAAGTGGAAGCTGAAGAATAAGCCCATGGGAGAATGGGAGGAATGGAGCTATGTTATCAGATAAAGATGCTTTATTTTCAAGTTGAACAGAAAGTTCAGAAAATGGTGACAGAGCTACAAAACACACAAGATGGGGTTATTACAATCATCTTTAATGTTATACTCTTTCCATGTGCAATGTTTGCTGAGTGGAATTTTAAAAAATCATGCAAGCAGCTAAACAAACACTTTTGGCATCATTTCGTAAAAAAAAAGAGCTGAAAATTAATCAAACAAAAAAGAAAAGGACAACTCCACCCATTCATATTGCATGGAATTCAAGTGGCAGGCTGGTTAACAGTTAACCTAGTCATGCCTATAAATGATTTATAAATTGATCAAAGGCATACATGATCCCAGTTTTTATTGGAAAAATTGTCTGAGCAACAGCTAGTGACTACGTCCTGGTCTTGCAATGGGAGGTGCCCTTCCTTTTGGGAACGCCATCAAAGTTGATACGTGGTTACACAGCCTTAGTATTTCACCTGACAAAATAGTGCAAACATTATGACTGTCCAGTAGGAGTGTGTCCAAAATCTGCCTTCTGTGATTGGGAACCTAATCTGACTCATTTTGGAGAGGGAAATACAATCTTGGTCTGCAATAAGAGCATAGTCATCAGGACAGCCTTGTCTCATAGATAAATGAGAATTTAAAAAATCAAATAAAAGAACGGTGTTTAGATATTTTAATTGTAATTCAAAATACTTAAATCTTTTTGGCACTGTGAATCCAAATATTACTTCCAGTTGTACAATAACAAGTGAAAAGCTGAACTTGAGAGGATTCACTACTGACCTCATCAACTAGTCTAGGGTTATTATTGTGTATAAGGACAAATGATTGTGATTTCAAACTCCTTTGCCTACTAATAAATTCAAGCTTACTTGTACATCACATTTATGCAGCACTGCAAATTTTCATGTACATCTCAGAGAAAATAAAAAGTCCATTTTTGGAAACCCACATAGTTCTGCGACTTCACAGAAATGCTTTTCTGCAAGCTGAATTAACTCACAAGGAGAGATCCTGTGGGAAGCTCAAGGTAGCAGAAGATGAGAAAACTTGTCCACTGTATTGTTGACACACCAGTTCTGCCTAGCACATGGTGGACTTATCTGCTTCATGTATCTCTATCTTTGGTCTTTGCAGTCAGAGTTTTTCTTTCCCAGACGTTTTGTAGCCTTCCTTGGATTATCTGGCAGGAACTACATAGATTTACCCAGCCTCCATTGAGGAAATTGTGATGAAAGTGTGCTTGTGGCTTGAATGTGGCCTTATTTCATCTCCCAGGCACTGTTTTTGTTTACAAATACAAATAAGCATAACACTTTCTGGTGCAAATACATAGCAAGGTTCTGTCATTGCTAGAGTGATTTTTGTAGCAAAAATGGTGGCAAAATGTAACAAAATCAGTGCTGTCAAAGGTTATTAATTGGCTAGTATTATGGAAATGAATAGGAAGCAGTCTAGCTGGATAGAATCCATGTATTAAGTCAATGTCTTAGACCCATCTCAGGGTCTTCAGGGGCAGGTTTTGCTTTTCTTTTGTAAGTGATCAAGAGTTATCACCTACTATATCTATAGCTAAATGATCTTTAGAAGTTCAGATGAAGTTCAAATACAATGAACTTAAGACAATGTTCCGAGACAAGGTAATGCTTAACATAGCCAACTTTCTATGCTATATTATATGCTTTATTCATTGCCTAAAACTTGACTGGATAAATAAGCTTTTAGTTTGACTTCACTGTTATTTGCTTTTTAACATTAGTTCCCACTGAGTGTTTATTAAAAAGTTCAAGCATTTCATAGGGAAGCTGAAGGGAAATGTTAAAGTATTATCATGGAAAATAACATAACAGTAGGCTTAAATTAGGACAAGGGAAGCACATGTGATTGCTTCCTCTATGAGGGGAGCAACACTGAGTGATGTAGGCTTTATCTAATACCACAATGTCTCTTCATTCTCTGTTGGACTGTTTTATTTCTCTGGCACAAATCCAATCCTTGTCTTTAGCTATCTGTTTGAACTTCATGGATAAGAAAATAACGCCATTAGAAACTGAACTCCAAACTACTGCTGTTGATGGCTTTGTGTCTACATAAAACACTGAGCAAGTTCATTTCCAAGGATTGTTGAAGTTTTTTGTACCAAGATGCTTTGCTAGGAGATTTAAACACAGGAGAGTTTGTCTTCATGTGTGTGGACAATTCTAAATATCCCCATGGCTGTTTAGTACCAAAGAAACCAAGACTAGTCTAGTTAATGTATTAAAAGAGGGGCAAATCTGTCACACTGTATGAGCTGAACCTTTCTGAAGCCAGCTGATTTATTATTATTATAATATTAAATTTTTTATGCTAACTAATTTTTCTGAGGGTCCACGGTGTTTCAGAGATGTTCACACAGGCGACACAGCTCCTATGAAAGAGGGTTTAGGGGCTTGTGTTAGCAGAAGCTCCTAGACCTTTTACTGCGCTGGGATTACTGGATATTTATACTTCTCAATATGAACCTGATGTGCACAGGGCCTTAAGGCTAGAAAGAGGTCAGAACTTGAGACTTTGCCTCTGCCTGACACTTTTGGCCAACTAGAGAAACTAGAAGGGCTGCAGACAAAAAGGGAAGACAAAGATTTGGAATAGTATCTCTCCACTTTTGTAGGTGGCAGTGGAAGGGCATATGCCCTTTGAGCAAGGTGTCATTCTGTTTACCTTCAATTAAGTTCCATTTTTGGTTTCACAGTGAAAAGTGTAGTGCTTTCTACAACATACACTTGCAACATGTAGCTGGAAAACCTTGCTGTTCATTAATCAACCTGAGTCCTGGAAGACCTTCAGCTTGATGATCACTGGAGCTGAAACTATGGTGTTAAAAAAATTAAAATTAGGTAATATATTTTAAACTCAGAAACGTGTTCAAAATTAAAAATCCTCTAGCTCACCCCCTTTAGGAGGCTAGGCCCTTACTCTCTGCCAAATGCTAAACTCTCCTGGCTCCACAGTAATCTACCCTGCCTTCTCCACTGTAGACACCCTTTCAATGGCAACTGCTGGTAATGATATATGCAGCCTTATTTGTCGGAGTACGTAATGCCTTTAATTACAGCCAGTCTTCCCTGCTGCCCAGGTTTGTTCCAGAAGTAATAACACAACTTGCCAGTTCAAGCACTTCATCTACTCGAACCTCAAAGGTTTCTTCTGACTGATTGTTTCATAGCCAAGAAAAGTGTCTTTAGGTTTTGTTTACCTAATTCTAAAACCAGCCATTCAGGGTATGGCATATATCTTATAGATATGAGACATTGAATTAAAACAAAACAAAAAATTTCCTCTGGGACAGTATCTCTATCTGTATCACAGTTTTGTCCTATATGGACTGTGATATGGTGAAGACATTTATTGTTTAATGTTTTTTGAAGGAAATAAAAAAGATACCTGGTCCAAAATGTACTATGAAACTACCAGGTAAATACTTCAGAAAGCCTGAGCATGAAAGTAAGCCACTAATGTTTAAAAAGGGTTACTTGAAAGTTCTCAATAGTTTCACTCAGTTATTTCAGATTATATTGCTGAGTGCTTTTCACCTCGGCCTTACAGACCAAATAAATAAAGATTGTGTCCAAGTAAATATTTGCTCTTCTCTTAGAAAAAACCATAACAGACTTAAATCAAGTCTCCACTATTCAAAGAGCAAGTATTTTTCTTTTCTATTTCTTCAGAAACACCTTCGGCTGGGAAAGGTCTTTTTATACGACATTTATGGCAAAATCTAATATTCAGTAGTTGAAGCTAGAAGGTGTTCATCCTATCTAATGCACATGCTCTACAGCGGCGATACAAATATATCTCAGACAAGCTGCATGACACAGCAGGCAGAGGACAAAATGTCTACTCAGGGGACAGAGCATCTGTTCTTGACCCTCACATAGCTCTGCCATGTG
>WEIT01029088.1:1509-13498 GCA_013389985.1 Dryoscopus gambensis
TCAGATCCAATTTCTAGTGGCTTGAATGTTGCTATTGCTGTTCCTGGTAGGCAAAATAAATACATTTAGGGCTCAGGACTGCCACAGAGATTTACTGTTCTCCTGAAGTGTATCTTTTGCTGCTTTCACAGAAAAAAAAATTAAAAATAGAAGAAACCATACACATATCAATGCTTGTTGCCATATATAATGTGCTATACACAAAAAATCATTCTTGCACAGGACAGATACATTTTCAGGAAAAACACAAGGGTCAAATATAAGAATATATTCAAGAATCAAGCACATACATTATGTATGTCTGATAGATTTGATTTCATGGGACACAGAAACACAAAAATTGGATTGTGGCTTGGAACAGTAGAAGGAGGTGTTTAGCTGAAAAGGTGAAAAAAAGGAAAGAGGAAAGTACAGAAACTGTGCTGTAATTCAATGATTATATGACTATATTTGCCATTTTAGTTGTGTGCCTCAAAATATCCATCGAAAGACTTTGTGGGGTGGCAAGTGGAGCAAGAATCTTTCAGATTGTTGCACTTTCAGAGCTTCCATCATTTGGCTGGTCTTTCGTACCCTTTGCTCAAAGGCTCTAATTCTGAATGTCACTTCACTGCCCCAGGCACGAGTTGGCACTCTCGCTTTATACAGCTCATCCTAGGAGCCAGACATCCTTAGGACAACCAGGAAGGCACCTGTGTGCAGTGGGAGCTGGAGCGAAGCATCCAAGTGCTCACTTCCTCATCCAGACAATGAACACTCCAGAGCTGCAGTTAGTTCTCTTCAGTGACCTTCAACGTTTACCAAATGCATCAGTCCTAATGCTGCATCCATCAGGCCTAGGAAAACAACTGGAAGACAGAATATTTGTGATGAGAGAGAACATCAGAAGAAAGACTTCTCCTCCTGCAGAAAACAACGGAGTATGAGAGAAATTGAAGGACGGGTAAAGAAATAAAAAGCAGTCAACACAAAACTGAAAGTGTCCCATAATAATTTGTGAGGAAGAAAAGAGACTTTTGTCAGTAAAAAAATTATCTAAGAAGTTTCCACAGTGATAGAGGCTTAGGCATTATTCCAGCCGTCTCTCAGCAGCAAAAAGAAATGTCCAATAATAAAGCATGAAAATAAAGTTTTGAGTGTTAGGGTTTCAGCTATTCCTCACATAGAATGAGGTACAGGGGGAAAATACACAGACAAAAGTCTATTATGCACTCAGGAAAAGGTAGGCAATTGGAGATCTATTTTTAGTCACCACCTTTTAGAAAAAGAAAGCCTTGTGCATAAAGTCTAGTTTCTATTTAAGCTACTGAAAGATGTTTCCGGCAAAATTTGAAAAATTAATTTTGAGAAAAATTCTTTTGAGAGGCTGTGTTTCAAAATCTATGCTTACTTACATCAGTTATCATCAAAGATTGTTGCCTTAAAAGTATGAATTCTGTTTATTTTCGTCTAAAGCCATCAGTTTGTTTTCAACACCACACTCTGATGACATGGAGACATCTATAAAGGCATAGGAAGGGAATCGAGCTTGTGATGGCTGACTACAGAAAATTCCACTCTATAATTTAGTTTGGATAGGTACCAAAATTCAGTTGTTAAATTATGCAAATATTTTCTCAATTAAGTAGCCTTTTGGAAGCTGCTTGCTCTCTCTCTTTGATGCTTCATCAGTATCTCCTTCCCTAGAGTCATTCATTCCTGCCAACTCTGTGTAACCCAGCAGCATGCTGCAATGCCTCCTCCTGAATTTAACATTTTACCACATACTGCCCACATTTGGATGGCTCCCAAAACCTCTGGGAGCCCTGACAACCTGCTTCAGTTCTGCTAAGCCCTTTCTTCTTTCACTGCTCTTATCCTGTACAATGCCAAGAGCTTTATGCACACTAAAATGTATATTACTGTGCTTAGATATTTTTTATTACAGGCAGCTACAGCATCATAAGCACTGGCAATTTAATCCTGATTTTCATGCCATTTATGATCCCTGAAGACTCTAGAGTGCAGTGATTGCAAATGAGTCTTTATGTCATGATGAGGTCATTGCACTTCTAAGCCTATGATTTCAAAGAGAATCTGAAAATTATGGCCTCAGTAGCCAGAGCTTTTTTTAAAAATATAATCCAAAATAGCTTTAATTCGAAAAGCCTCATAGCGTTAGTGTTTTGAAAACATATAACCACGCAAGGCAATTATATGCAGGTGCTTTCTTAGAAGAGCGCGTGGGGCACAGGGGCAGCAGAACGCCCAAATCTTGTGCCCAGTGGATACAGGAACTTGCATGATTTTATACCCTCACATTATGCATACTCATGTTACATGTTAATTAACACACACACACCTAACTACCAGGTCCCCAATCTCGGTTACTAACACAAATCACACCCCCCCCAACTTCCCTGATCTGGGTTTCTACTTGATTCGTTTAAAACAATCTCCTTGATTATCACCTAGGCTTGGGTCACACTCGATTCATTTAGGACAATAATATGGCTCTGGCTATAGTAAGCTAACATTCCACTCTCAAAGCTGTTCCCCTTCTAACCACCACCATCATCCCTGGATACTCACTTGTAGTTTTAAAATCACTTTAAAAATCATTTTAACCCTATACTATCAATCGTTTCAGGGTTATGTGTCCTAACATTATTTAATCTCCAAGACGAAACATACCATGGTCATGTTTGTATCAGGAATAGGTTAACAGCAGCAGCAAAATTTACATTTAATATCTTCAAGAATGTTGTAACAGATGAAAATGTAGACTACAGCAACAAGGTGAGCATAGTGCTATTGTGGAATCATTAGACTGCATGATCTACTGGAAAGGTAGGGGAATGAAAGAGTTAACAAAATGGACATTGCTGGAATAGAGAAAAGCGAGAAGCAGAATGGATGTGCTTCCACAAAGACTTACCTGATGTTTAAGAGCAATGAAGAGCTAAATTATGTTGAAGCTTTTATGTAAAGACTGATGATATCTACAGATGAATACTGAAAACAATAAAGATTTTAGATTAATTTTTGTGCTTGTCCTTCATTTATAGCTTGTGCTATCCCACCAAAATAATCACCAGGTTCCAGTTGATGTAATTTTACAGAAACATTACAGTATGCATCAACAGTTAGGGAAAATGGAGAACAGTATAAATGGAAAGGAAAGGAAGAATTATAAAACTTGAGTGTATTTCACTGATTCCAAACTTCTTACAAAAGTATCTTTAAATGAAAGCAGCCCACTGCTTTGTTTCTCATATTTTTTCTTTTTTTTCTTTTCTTAAAACAATCATTCAACATTAAAAACCTTCTGAAATAAAGTTTCATTAAACGCTCCATAACACAGTATGCAATGAACCTAATTTTCCTTCTGTAAGTGTTGTTGCACTTTCAAAGGATCATGTTTTGCTTTTGTCAACCGTCAAAGAACAGCACTATGCATAAGAGAAATAGGTTGTAATATTTTCTTACTAACTTCCATTCAAATCTGATACAAGGCAAAATAGCTCCGTTAACAGTTTGGGTTTTTTCTTTTCATAAATGAGACAATGTTTCCTTATCAAGTTTACAACATATGCATTCTGATCCAACAAGTTTACATATAAATCAATTGTAAATCTTACCCTTTGCCAATGGCAGTAAAATCAAGATACACCTAAAGAAAATTTAGAAAGTTGATAAATCAGGAAATAAACATAATTTTTTAACACCTACTGCTTAGCACCACTAGCCAAAATTTTACTTTTTTTCATTTTTTAACTGAACTACTATGATATTTAAAGAAAATTGATTTCAAGTTTGTACTCCACATGGTGGAAATGGTGGAAATTTATGTCAGTATAAGACAAGAATTTGGTTTCAAAACAAGTATTTCCAGGATCTGGAATTATTTCCTACTATACCTTTTGGGACAAAAAAAAAAAAAAAAGGTAGCATCCAGAGCAAAACATTATCATGAATAGCAGTTTGTTTCTTACTAAAATGACCTGGACCTAATTCCACTGACTTTTTGTTTTCACTAGTAACTTTCACCAAATAGATTTTTTCCCAGCCCATCATCCCCAGTGTTGACATCTCTCACATCTGTGAGCAGGCTTTTTTGTCCCATCTTCACATCACACATTACACTCATTTTTTCCCAAAAAATAATCTATGTCTAGATCAGTGTTTCTTTCGAAATAGTCTGGCTTGCTTTCATACTTATAGATTTCATTATTTTATTATTGTGAACCATGCTTGCTACACCATGAATGGACAAATAAATGTATCTGCATGTTCAGATCACCTTAATCCACGTCCTTCCTCCCGTAAACATCCCACAGCCCCGTGCTACCCTGAGCACTCTTCCCCTGCACCAGGTGATGTGTACCACACTAAGGTGACTGTTCTGTCCAAAAGGTGCTCTGCTGCTAACCCGTGGGAGCTAACCCATGTCCCACTTGGACACTGGGGCTGAGGTTATCCCAAGACAGCTCCGGAGGGTGTCTGCAGACAGGGTGTCCTCTCCTCTGAGTTCTAATTTTGGTCTTTCCTCTAACTCTGCCTGATGGCTCCTGTTATGAGCCTGGGAGCACCACACCAAGGTAATATTTCGGCTCCTGTTCCTGCCACGGCCTTTCTGTGGTCCTTGGTGGTTGTGCAGAAAGATTTTTTCATATAACAGATTTACTAGTCTTTACTTACATATATACACCTATACTTATATGAGTGTATATATAAATACTTATATATTTACTCATAATTCTTGAAAAAAATCTTCCAGTTTGGAAGTTGACTTTTGGACACCTCCCTGCTGCAAAAGAACCAAATGGACTTTTGATGTTTGATGTTAAACAGTGAAGAGAAATTGAACAGGAAATTGGAGTGCGAGTTATGTGAACCTGTTTTAATGTGAATTTTGATTGTTCACATGACTTTGACTCCAGCTTGCAATACCAAAACATTTCAGTATTTCTGGAATACTGACCATGTTAATTACACTGAAAAACCTACCAAAACCCCTTTACCTTCTCCATTCCTCAGTGTTTGCTCTAATTATGTTTATGAAAAGTAACATCTGTTCTCCATCTTTATTTTGACCTGTTAAAAAAACCCAAATTATTTTTCTCCACTTGTTCTGTACTCTGTATTTGTTAAATTATCCAAGAATGCATTCTACAAATATTCAGTTTCTAAGCTGAATATGTTTTCTTAATGTGTGAGGTCAGAATTATTCATTTTTATATAAATTAAATTGCCTTTTTTATCCTTACATCACACATTTTTATTCTCAAAACTATTCAGTTCCTCCTGCATTTATGATAGTCACTTTCTTACTGATAATATCTACAGGTAGATATATAGAATCAACTTTCGTTTTCCCTAAGGTCATGAATGAAAATGTTAAATTAAAATCCATTCATAACCTTCCTCCAGAATAGTATACCTTATTATCAAATCCACTATTGTCTCCCAGTTTCTTGTCCATATTAAATCATTATTTATTTGTGTGAGTGTATTATATCTTTCTTTATATTAACTGTTAAACTAACAAGAGCATTTCTGCTGTATGTTATGTCTTAGAAGTTGAAGTATGTAAAAGTTTCAGCTTGCCTGTAAAACATTTAAAAAATAGCCTTTGTAGTTGTTTCAGGGTTAACACAGGTTTGTTGTTCCCTTGGGAGAGACAGATCTCAGTGTGAGAATATGGAATAAGAAACCTAGCTAAAAGTGACTAAATTAATTTAGAGAATGGTGAACAAAAAAGTTGTTTGAAGGGGAAACATGAGACACGAAATAATAGCGCCATGGAAAGTGAAAGAATAAGCAGAAATATAAGGCATGGGTGACTACTAGAATAAAACAGAAATTTCACAAAGAATACATGATAAAGTGCCTGCAAACCACATGCGAAGAACTCTTCCATGCCTTTCTCCCTCTGCAGGTTCCTCTGACAGTTGGTTGTACTGTGAATGTCAGTTAGATTTCCGAGTCCTTGACTATTCCCATCTACCATGTTTATATTGGCTATGTTTATGAACACTAGTAACAATCTTGGGAAACAACCCATACCTCTTGTCTGAAACACAGGCTAGGCACAAAGCTGCCAGAGTAGTTTTCTTATTCCATAAAACTGTTTATCCCTGTCTGTAGTGCAACTTGTCAGTGTGTGACTTGTAAAAAATTAGGATTCTGACACAAACTGGGGAATAGTTTATAAACATGTGTTTTTACTGACTGCATTCAAGCGAATACCTGAGAACATTGTTATTTATTACATTTGCTCTAGGGCACTAAATAACAATTTGAAAATAGTTATAAGGAAAAAAGTCCCACATCCTATGGTATGTAATGTTTTTTCTATTAGAACACTGGACAATGGAAAATGAAAGCTGATTATGCAATTGTTGTTAGCTGCCAAACACACCATTACTGGTAACTGGCTTTCCAAACTATTTTGACAGTTAATATGGGGTTGAGAAATGTCTGATCTAAAATGGACATGGTGCATTTAACACAAGTAGCCAATTACTCATACAATATATCTTGGCTGAAGGAATATGAACTTAGAGTGCTCAAAGCAGGCTGTGTTTCTGATTTTACTGAAGATATCCTAAGTGACAAAAGCATAAGAGGGGAGTTATAATCTCAGGATTTTACAACCTAAATGAAGATCTTTATATATTTGCACAATTCAATATTGTTTCAAGGAAATTTTAAGAGGATCCTATTATTGATAGTTCATACTTAGCCCTAAATTGAAGTAGTACCTAAATTTAGTTAGAGACTCAGCTTTATTCAGCTTTCACTAGCATAAAATTATTTTCAGCTAGTATCACTTTCCCCAAACATTACTGCTTTCTTTAGTAAATTTTTCTTTTCAGAAATAAACACATTGAGAGGGAGAAATCATTCTTCACCATGCACATACTTAGAAAATCATACAATATAGTGGCCCATATAATGTGTTTATACATGAACACATAAAGTTATATATTTTTCACAAGTGAAAAGGACCTAGAGGAAAACAATAAAAACAGAATCTGGTGGAACAGTGGAACTGAGTGAAGTGCATAACACCAGTAATACTATGAGTGATGTCAAGTATAGTAAACATCCAAAATGTACCATGAATTTTCAGTCAAAGTCAGAAGATTGAAAGTTGAAGGAGTAAACAGGAAGCTTCCATAAAAATGACTTAATTTCACAGAGTTCTTTTTTTAGGAATGCTTTTTTTGCTATTGAGTTTTTGATTCTTTGATTTGACTGTCACCAATTTGCCAGTTCTATTTTGTCACTTTCTAGGGGATACTATAAAATTAGTATATAATAATGGTAATAATAGTAATAATAGGTAGCAAGTATCAGCTACACAGCTTCTTAGTGTTATTTGCACAACCTTAGTGTGCCTTTACTATGTAAAACACATTAGAAATGCTGTATTTGATTCTATTAATCCCACTGCTGATGTGAAGTAATATATAAAAGATCTGTCAGAAAAATACATCTCTCAGACAGTCCATGGCTCTCATCAAGCCCATTTCCTTTTATCACAAGACAAACTCACAGCCTCTCGTGCCAGTTCTGGATGGTGCACACCCTTCTGACAGGAGGCATGGTCCTCACTCTTCTTTCTGGCTGAACTCACCCTCACTCCAATGGCTGGGAGCCCTTGCTCCCAGAGGGAGAGGCTGACCACACTCTGAGCAATGTGAGCCAATATACAGCTAAACACTGCTGAAGGGGCAAGGTTATTTAGTACCTCAAAAGCCAGAAGGACTTGCTATAAAATTAATAGAAACCTTTTCTTGACTTTTTTTTCCTTGCAATCAGCCTGATATTCTGTAGCCTTTGCGTGTACAGCCCATCATGTTACACTCAGGCAAATACACTGGATTTCAGGGAGCTGCTTATATCATGCATACCATGCTTGAATTTGGCTTATGCTCTCCTCCACAAGCTACAGAGCAAGGATAAAGAGTGCCAAAATCAATATTTTTTTTTTTGCACTAGTAGACAACTGTGAATTAAAAGATTAATTTGAGTATAGAAGGAGAGAGCCACTTCTGCTTAATAAGCATTAATAAATAAATAAATATCACCATTTTATAAATGGATTTTCCTTTATAACTAAGCTTCATCCTTCTCTCAGCCTAGTAGTGCAGGAACCTTTCTTGAAGTTATACAGAATGGGTGCCAATTCTTACAACAAACATGAACATTTTCTCTGTTTCAAAATTCATATGCAGTTTTGGCAAGGTGAATCATAATGTTCTTTTTAAGGATATTTGGATAAAGATTAATCTACCATAGCCACTATGGAAAGAAAAAATATTAGGTGAAGATTTGGAAATCTAAATGTATAACATGGAACACCTGCAAAACCTATCTCTCCATAAATTGTATTAACAGAAATTCTTCATCTCAGTATCCCTTTTCTGTAGAAAAAGGATACAATAATTTGTCTTCCTAGATGGCCTTGGTAGGAACACAATTTTTAGTAGCAATGGAATAAAGAATATAAAAATTTCTGGGTGTGCATTTGGATGACCATATTTGCTTTGTATAAGGCCGAATACACTTACATTTTCTGTCTATAGGAAAAGATGTGATGACTTAGTTGCTGTAGACTCTACCCCTTATTTTTAGAAGAATTTTAACTATAAAGATTTAAAAAAAAAAAAGTTTACTAGCAGAGTTCATGGGAGAAGTTCCAAGGGTTTTTTTCCTAGCAAAGCTTTCCTTCTAAAGCCACTGGTTGTTTTGGCCAAACTCATAACAGAGCAGCACTACTGAGAGTATTTTAGAGAGTAGCATAAGCTCCCTAAAATATATGTTTCATCAAATGTGCTCTAAGGAAGTATCAACTTGCGTGTAGCCCTTGAGACATGAGGCAGAATTCTCAAGGGTGAAGAGGTGGGTAGAGCCTCCCTCCCTCCCTGTAAGAATTTCCAGCTGGGCCCAACAATACTGTGCTGGTGCTGAGCTGAGTTCACTTAGGGTGATTTCATCATTTCACAAGAAAGACGATATAATTGCAAAATTATTTGCAGTCTTGAGAGGAAATGCTTCTGAAAAGAATCTGAAGGCAGAATTGAACAATTTAAAACTGGATTTGCCTGAATCCACACTTTTGTTTGAGGGTTTTGGGTTTTCATTTGTGATGGGTTTAATCTATTAATATTCCCTTTTTACCTTGCTAACAATTTTTGGTAAGATATTAGTGTAACATTTCAAAGAAATAAGAGCTGTGTAAAGTGCTTCTCTTTTCAGTATTTGTCTACTGCTTCAGAGTAGTTTTTCTGAGTCCTGCAAGCATTGAATTGGCTGCTTATCCATTTAAAACCATTAAAAATGAATGTTACTACCAATAAACAGTTTCAGGTGCCCAGATCTAGAAGAGATCTATGTCTGCACCTGATTATTGCACAATCCTCACCCTTTATGACTGATCATGCGCTGTGGGAGGGAAGGTTTTACAACTGACACCAGCAAAATTGAAAACATTTGGAAAACACTAATTTTATATAAAATATATATATGTTTTTGAACATTTATAGTCTATATTGCAGTCTCTAACATGAAATGGTAGTAGGTTTTGTTCTTTATTCTACAACATAACAAAGCCTATGCTTACAGTAATTCAGAGGCCAGATGCAGAGAACAATGTAGGTTCTGATGCTATCCCAGGCTTCAATACTATTGTCCTGGTTTCATCCAGGGTAAGTTAATTTCTCTACAGTAGCTGCTACAGTGCTGTGTTTTGAGAAAAAGAATTAGCATATGCAAGGTAAAATGTCATCATATATTTTACTGAAGCAGACTCCCTAGAATCAGGATTTTCCATAGTTCTGTAACGTCACATTTACTTAGATGAATTTCTTATTTTTCATGAAGCCTAATATCTATGTCTTTTTCATTTCCACAATAATACAGGAGGAAATTCTGATGCAAAAATCAAACAAGATAAGTATAAAATTTATCAGATGAAAATATCAAGAAAATAATTAACTATCTCAAAGACAGTTAACTAGAATAATGGTCACTCCACTACACAGCTTTATTAGTAATATTTATATATTTTAAATACTAATAAATAGCATTGAACTTGGCCCCTTCAAAAACAAGCATAATGATCATGTTCTTCCTTGGACATTGACAAGGGAAAAAGCAATGTGAGAGAGAAGACTCAGCACCAGCTTGGTTCACTTTTGATTGTAAAGGTTGCTAAAAGTATTTTGTTGGGAATATCACACAGACATTTCTCTTTGGCTGAAGGCTGGAGGAATGCTGTGTGCTCCTTTTTTGCCTTGCCCAAAACACCTTCTGCAATAGTAGTGAAGGATCACTGGCATAAAGATGACTTTCCTTTACCTTGGGATTCCTTTACACTTGGAAACACCTCAATCTCTTCTCTCCTTTACAGCTGGCTGAAGATTTTTAAAAGATATTAGAATAAAGGGACAAGGGCAGAGCAGCTGACCTGGGAAATCAACACCTCATCTTTCTTGCTTAATGATGCAAAAATGAACTGGCTTCACATCACTGAGAATTTACAGACAGAGGATCCTAAGTGCCTTTTTATGTCTCTCATCTTAGTTAAATACATGAAACTTGGTTGAGAAAAATTACTTTGCTCAAATTACAACAATCCCAAATATAACCATTATTATTAAAAGTGGAACAAAATTAATCATAAATATATTTCAAATGAATCAGTGAATTTCTACTGTGGCGTCATAGGGACTGGTACTAAAACCAAGGCCCTAGAGCATTTCATAAAATAAATTATATACAGCATTTCCACAATTACAGATAATTCTCATATTAAATCATTGCTGATAAGGTGTGGCAATAACAGTAGGACTGGTGGAAAGGAAAATAGAGAAGGTGACACATCAGGCATAGATAGCGATTTAGAAATAATGTTAGGAAACAGTCAGAAACAGTTTGGGAAAAAAAGAAAGGTAAGGGAGACACATAAATAGCAAGTCATTCTCAGAAAATGCCAATAAAGAAGCAAAGGGGAAAAAGAAAATATTCCAGAGATACAGAAAGTTAAGAGGAAATAAATTGTGCTCATATGAAAAATTGTAATAATAGACACAGGTGGATTTGTGAAAACAAGTTTTTAAAGACTAAGAACAACTGAAAGAATTGAAGAAATTAATTGGCAAAACTAACCCAGAATTAAGTAGTCTCTATCTGTGTTGAGAGTTACATTGCCCAAACTCCTAGAGACATGGCAGCTAATAAGAGGCCACAGATGTGTCTCAGGCTGCAGGAGACTGAGGAAAGGAAGTTGAACAGGCCTGTGCTTATCTGCAGTACTTGCCATCTGAGAGAAGACATATGGTGTGCTCTGGTACCACACAGGCATGGGAAAGCAGAAAATTCCTGTTGGAAAGCACTGGATATTTAAGGAGATGGGTTTATCTCTACCACAGTTTCTGTCATCATGGAGCACATAATACACCTTCATGCAATAAAATGTGTTTACAGTAGGACTAGCACTAGGACTATTGAAGAAGAAAAAAAAGGTTAAAAATACGGCGAAACACTGGGAGTAGCAAAAAAGAAAGATAATTACTTCAAAAACAGTATTTTTGTAATTCCCTATGACCCTTCTACTTATTTCACTGACACATCCTTTGGTCCTTCTTCCTACTTGCATGAGCCATCAGACTGATAGTAGCATTCAGTCAGAAAAAAGCTAGTTATCTTTAGAAGAAAGTAGATTTCAGGACTCTCAGCACTCTTTCTCCTACCTGCTTCATGGTGAGCTCATGCTCTGATGTTTCAGCCATCCAGCATGGCCACCAGTGTGTCAGTTGCCTCCTTGCTATGATACAAGACCATGTGTCTCCAGTCTGATGCATTAGGACTTGGAAGCGCACTCCTAAACTCATTACCTCAGACCATTACCCTGGGAAAAAGGCTATTTTACTAAAGAATAACAGAAAGATTAGCAAGAAATTCTTCTATCTACACCATGCTGTTTGCATTTCAGCTG
>WEIT01029096.1:17138-28174 GCA_013389985.1 Dryoscopus gambensis
TGGTGGGGATGTGTGGGAAAGGCTTGCTGTGATTTACCTGCCAGGTAGGTGAAGAGGGAATTTTTGTTGGTTTGTTTTTCTTATGTTTTTCCCCCAGTGGGAATGAGATAATATAGCAGCCTTTTTCCTGAACTCTGCTTTCTTTCAATGCCATAACTATAGAATTATAGCATGCTAATGTACTTGAAACAGGTGTTGCAAATAGCAATTCTTAAAATGTTTAATTTTAGAGTCTGCACTTAGAATGCGTAAGAGAATCAGCAACTGGAGTTGTAAATCTCAACAATTCCAGGTTTATAATAGCATCAGGAATTCCACCAATATATTTAGGATCTTACTTGGGAATACTGTATGCATTTACGGACAATGGTCCTTTTGATTTATTTTCTTCTTAGCAATTTATTTATGGCTGTAGATGTATTTATATTGTGGATAAAATGTGTGGCCAGCAGGAGTACGAAAGTGATTTTCCCCCTGTATTGGCACTGGTGAGGCCTCACCTTGAGTCTTCAAGAGAGCTGGAGCAAGTCCAGAGAAGGGCAAGAGAGCTGGGAAAGTGTCTACAGGGTAATACCTACGAGGAGCAGCTGAGGGACCTGTGGTTGTTTAACTTGAAGAAGAGAAGACTCAGGGCAGACTTTAACATTCTCTATTACTATCTGAGAGGAGGCTGCAGCATGATGGGGTTTGACGTCTTCTCCCAGACAACCAGTGACAGGGTAAGAGGACATAGTCTCAAGTTGCACCAGGGGGGATTCAGGCTAGACATTACAAGCAATTTCTTCACAAAAAGGGTTGTTAAACATTGGAGTGGGCTGCCCAGGAAGGTAGTGGAGCAACCATCCCTGGAGGCATTTAAGAAAAGGCTGGATGTGGCATTTAATGCTATGGTCTTGTTGACAAGTTAGTGGTCAGTCAAATGTTGGACTTGATGATCTCAGAGGTCTTTTCCAACCTAAATGATTCTCTGATTTGGTGATTCTGTTATACATTGACAAACTGACTTTTGGGTATTGAAGAACAAATTTGCATTTTTTTTGAGATCCATTTAGTTATTAATGTAATAATTTTAGATTATTTGTAATGCAGTCAATGTTCTTCAATATGGGGTAGCTAAACAAAATTTTACTTGGGTAGTAATTCTGTTCTGCTGGTACCTGAGAAAAAGCAGACCTGTTAGTTTGAGGGATATACACAATTTAGATATATTAATTTATATCTCTACTGACCCCATTCAAATATACTTCATTTTTGACTCTGTTTTGCAGTACTATTTCAGCAAGCGTGAAAATGATATATACTATAAAAGATAAAATAATTTAATCATTTGAGTGCTCACCTAGAAAGTGGCATACCTGAGTTCATCTCTCTTCTCCAAATCATGTCATGTACAAGCAGAATTTGGGGAAGGAAATAAGAAAAAAGTGCTACGTTGGCTATGGATACAGCTCCCTCGGATGGATTCTGTTCCTACGTCACTATCTTCAACGTTCAGGGCAACAAATCTCAGGGTACAGGTGTGAGGTGTTGCTTTAGAATGCTGCAATATCAACCTTTGTCAGGGGATGCACCTCACTTGACCTCTACCCTTTCAGAACCCCAAATATCAGAGGCAAAACCCATTCATTTGATATTTATACAGATAAGAATACAGCTTTATTCTCATTTGACATTTAAATACAGTTACATTATGGTTTTTCAGATAAATGTCAAATGAAAGGTTTCCAAATCTGACATTTTTAATAGTATGCCTAAAAATGTTGCAATCAAATGAAGGACTGTGATTCATGTAGCACTTAGCATGGTCTGCCTGTCTTCTACACACCACTTGAAGGCTAATTCCAGCCTAAACAGAGATCAGTATGGTAGCCTTTAACCAAGAAGGAGAACAAGAAAGTTCTCTGTGGAATTAATGATACTGAAGCAAACCCCCCTACTAATTTTCAGGTAATAGAAAGTGTAAGTCTTACTATCAAAGAGGTAAATACCTATTCTAACTCTTGGCAGTCTCCAAGATTCTCTAACTGGGTTCTTCTAGTCGTTTCACACATGGAGGCTTGAATGTTTAATTAAGGATTTTCTTGTTTCTAGATGCTTGACATTATACAGGATTTTGATTTAACAGAGTGATATACAACATACTAAAATCAAAATATATGAGCAAATTATTCTTCATAAAACACAGGAATTGCACCAGGCAGATGAACCACAAGACAAGTGATTTGAGACGTAAAAACTTTCCTATGTGAGTGTGCTAACTCACATTCTTGAGTAACTCAGACAGAAACATTCACACAACCAGATCCACTCAGTTGAAATAAGGCCACCCTCTGGTTCCCTTAGTGTTGAGCTAAGTTCAGTTTCCTAACTCCTATGGTCAGTCACTCTTTCAATTTTTACCTGAGCTCCATGACCATATCGCCTTCCTTCACATCCCCTGAGTCTTCTCCCCTTTTAGAGGTTTATTGATCAATCATAAACTAGTCACAGACTAGTCCAGTACTTTCTTAGAACTGAAAGAATGGGTATAACATATGAAAAATATGATAACAGAAAATCAAAACCATAGTGACTCTTAATATAAGCAAATAAACCTCCATCTTTCAGAGATTCTTAACTATTTACCTAATAGATTAAATTCAGTTTTCTCTGCCAAAAAAGTTCACTTGATATCAAATAGAAGTTGTTCTTGAGTTGAACAAGCAAAGCAAGATGATATGTTATTGAGATTACTTCAGAAGAAGAGTTTGTCAAAGACATATTTGATTTCTGACAGCATTTTTTCAATGTTGTTAAAACCCACTGTTGACGCTACATTGTCTGTGAAAGACCTTGAAAGGATGTGAGTAAATACTGACAAGTTTGTCGGTTTATCAATAAGTTACTTTACAATGTATTTTACAGTGATACAAGTCCTTTAAAAAAGATTCAGTGATATTTTATTGCCTTAGAGGAAATTCCTTTGCTCTGTTGCAGGAGAAAGGGACCTAACCCCACATTTCTTCACAGTATATTTGTTTGCTACACTCAGATTTACTACCTAATGATTAATAGATCTAAAAATGTTCTATTTTGTAGACACAGTTACTTCTGCTGTTACTAAAAGGCACTGGCCAGCAAGATGTTACCACTGACTTTTTGATTTATATAGATCTCTAATAAGGGACCATTAAAAAGAAGATACATTAATCTTACATGAACATTTAGTATTTTATGTATAGTCTGCATTGAATTATGCTCAAGAAAATCAGAGGACTCTAGTAGATTTCAGCTTTATATAGAAGGGTTTAAGAAGCACCTTTCTACTCTTAGGTAGACTACAAAGATTTGAGGCACAGGACCATGGCATGAACTGCAAGCTTCCGAAGAAAGTGGTCCAGAAGCAAACTTCCTCTTGTTCTCCTGCTTTGACTGTTCTCTCAGCAGTCTTAGGGAGGGACTGGAGCAATTTGTTTCTAGTGTAGTGTAGTGTTTCAGTAAACGTCATTAACATAACAATCCCTTGGAGCAAAGAGTTATGAAAGAGAACAAAGGAGCAAACCATCAGGAATGCTTCTGGAACAGACTGTAGATACATAGTCTGAATAAGAGAGAGAGAAAGAGACTTGTAAATAGGCAGATGCAGATACATTTCTTTTTTTCCGATTACCTTTGGCTCAAACACCTATATGAAGCTGTATAGAATACCCTCAAGGAAAATTTGTCATGGACAGTAGTTTGACACGTACAATTAAAATAGGGAGCAATTCAACTGTGTCTCTTTGTTCCACCTCCACTAGTAACAATGTTCTTTGTAATAATAGAAAGAAATTTTACTTATTTGTGACAAAAGAACTTCTTTTGTGCAATTTTATTTATAAACTTTAGTCATGAGATGCAACTGATGTTGTGAGCTCTAGACATGTCTTTTCAATAGCACTGTGCATTTTCTTGTGAGGTATTGTACTGAATCTCTACTGATTGCTGAAATCAAGTATATAGAGTTAATTCAGTTTGTCATGGGGCATTTGTTCTGAGTGCAGAGAAATAGGGGTGTGGAGTTTCTAGCACTATTTAATTCCACACCCCTCATGTCTTCACTGGGTGCAGGAAAACACCAGCACCAGAAATGGGAGAGGGGCCATCCTGCCTGTCTGTTTTGGGAGAGCAACTGCACTGGGGAGTGTCCCGTGCCAGCAGTGGAGAGCTCCGGCACCGCCACTCCACACTTGGGAGTGTCCAGTGCCAGCAGTGGAGAGCTCCGGCACCGCCACTCCACACTTGGGAGTGTCCAGTGCCAGCAGTGGAGAGCTCCGGCACCGCCACTCCACACTCGGGAGCATCCAGTGCCAGCAGTGGAGAGCTCCGGCACCGCCACTCTGCACTGGGGAGTGTCCAGTGCCAGCAGTGGAGAGCTCCGGCACCGCCACTCCACACTCGGGAGTGTCCAGTGGCAGCCCTGGAGAGGTCTGGCGCCGCCACTCCTTGTGGGGAGCCCTGCTCGGAGAGCCTGGGCTGCGCAGCGGGGCCTGAGTTCTGCTGGGCAAACACTGCCGAACGCAGCCAGGCGCGCCTGGACGGAGAGCCCCAACACCAGAGGGGCTGTTTTTTCCTGGTTCTTTGCTGGTTTTCAGATGTCGGGAAAGAAGCATCAGGCTGCAAGGGCTCTCCTCACCCTATTGCCTTTAGTCTAGAGACCATGTGGGTGGTCTCTAGATTTTTGGGTGTTGGTTTTATGGTTCCCCATGGTGAATGCCCTCTCTTTTGTATGCTTTTTGCTATGGGTAGTGCTGTGGGTTTTGGGATTGTAATAAATTGTTATTTCAATTTATAATCTCTCCTTATTTTTCCTTGATTATCAGAAGGGGAGGGAGCCAAAGGAGCATCTTGAGCGATGTGTAATTTTACAGCTGGATTTTAAACCAGAGCATTTTATTCAACATACATACCACCCTTATCCCAGCAGCATGTCCAGAGGTATTTCACTGTGGTTCACACAACTATCTTTAAATGCCATTAATCACCTCCATGAAACAAAACAGGGAAGAATGTCCAGAATGAGCTAGTTTTTGTTTTCACCTAGTTCCACATGATTTTGTTTCCTGGAATTGTCTGCTGACAAAAAATGGGCTGCTCACCACTGCATCCCATATCCCACCATATTTGTTATCAGCCATATTCACCATAAGCCAAAGCCTCAATCCTTCAAGCCCTGTACACAGATAACTCTACACAGTTGAAGCTGGCTTGGTCCCAGTGTTAGCGTGTCATGGGGTGATTTGTGCTATATCACACATTATTCAGCCCCCACTTAGCCATGATTCCTGCGTTTTTCTGTGCTTTTAAATTGTACATAACTTATGCTTGAAAGAAGAACTATACTGGACACAAGGCAACTTGACCTTGATGAGTTACAGCTGTGTCAAACCAGGTGTTTCCACTAAGGGTCAGAGACCAGCTGACCCTCAGGGAGGTAACACATAAGAGAGAGGAGAAGAGCCCAGGGAGAACTACTACTGAGAAGGGAAGGCATGCCAGCAGTTTGAGGAATGCCATCCTGCTATAATCCCTGAAGAAGACCAGCTTGCTGACTTACAGAATCCTGTTGCCAAAAATACCAGGAGCATCAGAGACCCACTGAGCTCCACTGTCTTTGGGGGGCCCCCGCACCCGTGCCAGCCAGCTCCGATTCCAGCTTCACAGGAGAGAAGGGGAAACCGCATCCACAGAAGGACTTTCAGATCTTTCAGGTTCTCTCCCCTCAGTGGGAGGTTTTGTTATTACTCTTAACCTGTCTGTTTGTTAAATAAATAGTTTCATCTTCTCTTTCACCTTCCTCTGAGGAGAATTTTCTTTTTTTCCCGAACCTGATAAGTGGGAAGGGGTGGCATCTCCTTTGTAGGAGACGTTCCCCTTGGATGTTTCCCCTAAATTTGGCCAAAACCATCACATAGCGTTTGGAAGACATATAACCATGCAAGGCAATTATATGCAAGTGCTTTATTAGAAGCGCGTGGGGCACAGGGGAGGCAGAACGCCCAAATCTTGTGCCCGATGGATACAGGAACTTTCATGATTCTCATACCCTTACATTATGCATATTCATGTTACATGTTAATTAACACACTCCCCTTACTTACCAGGTCCCCTGATCTTAGTTGTTAATACAAATCACACCCATTCTCCCCTGAGTTCTACTTGATTCATTTAAAACAATTCCCCTGATTATCACGTGCATACAAGTCACACTTGATTCATCTAAAACAATAATATGGCTCTGGCTATACTAAACTAACATTCCATTCCCAAGGCTGTGCCTTTTCTAACCACCACCACCACCCCTCGGATACCTGTTTGCAGTTCTAAAAATCATTTTAACCCTACACTATCACCAGTTTTCATTTGAAGCAAGCACTGGTATTTAGGGGTATATGCCCACCCTCATGCCCCAGAAGAGAAAACTGACATCAGAATTAGACATTAGTTTGTGAAATAAGAATATACATTGGAAAAAACCCTTATGAATTATAAAAAAGCCCTTCTTTTGCTTTAAATCACAAATTTGAGGGTGACTCAACATCCTTGATAGGCAAAATTCCTATACTGGCATTTGTATTTTGTTCATGAAAAGGAGTTTCACCCATCAAGAATTTTTAATCCTATTGGGTGATCTTTGCAGCACTGGAGATGTGAGCAAGCATAATGTTTAAAGGCAGAAAAAAAATCTGTATAGCGAGGACCCTTCAGCACTTTGATGTATTGCAGTGAATAATGGCAAGGTAGACAGGAGAAAAAGAAAAATGGTAAAATGTGGAATTATGAAGCTGAGTAACTCTGTGTTTTCCAGCTGGTACCTCTTGGATTTTGTTTCTTGAAGTTGTGTATGATAAGGGAGGCAAACAAGCCATAAACCCATTCTTTCATGTTATTTACTGCAATATATATGAAAATGTGTCTTACTGTTAAAGACTAATCACGAGGACAGAAATCCTTCACCATTCCAGTACGAAATATTCCTTGTGTGGCCTCTGATCAGTATGACACTGCAAAAGATAACCCCAAACCAGATATGCCAAAAGATCATTTTTTCTTATTTTTAGACGTAGGGTTCTAAACTAGATAGAAAACTTTGTCAGTCATGGGAAGTCTATGGAAAAGACACAATTTGAAATTGAGTTTAGATCAGAGTTAGTTATTGGACTGTTTGTCTTAGGTTACAATGTAAGATTTAACCAAAAGTATGTATTCTATCACCATCTTCATAAGCTGTTAAAGCCAGGTAGGGCAGTGTTCGTTATGTCTTCCATGATACATGCCTGATAACTACCACCAGGAAATATCTTCTGATAATGGACCATCAAGGTCTCACTGCATGACTCAAAAAAAATTACGTCATCCCATTGTGAGATGCTCTGCCCAGGGAGACGAACCAAGCATTCCTACCTGGATATAATCTGAGGTTTGGAACACTATGGGGGCACTACCCACTGGATTCCCAGAGGAGAAGGCCTTCATAATCACCACTGGATCTCCAGAAAAGGACTAGACTTTACTACAATATCACCACTTCAACAGAACCACAGCCATCACTCCAACAGGCCTGCAGCCACCCTTTAATCGGACTGCTACCACCACCCTGACTGACAGGGTGTCAGTTTGTATCCTGACTCTGTCAGTTTAAGGCAGTGTTTCCGTACTATTGCATTTATTTTAATTTTCCTATTAAATTGTGGTTCTGACTTGGAATTTCTCATTGGTTTGCTTTCAAACTACTACACCGTTGTTTTAATTTCCAGAGCATCCATAGAACAACCCTAAGGACACAATTATAAAACTGAAACCTCACTAAAACTGCTAGGCCTGATTTTCTTTACAAACAGGACTTTCAAGTGTACTAGATGACATGTGTATTACTGAACAAGGTATTTAATTCTTTGTCCTTAAATGCATGGAATTTTTATGCCTCTTTAGTTATTTTGTTTCATTCTGTGGTCACAAAAAAAATCACCCACATATCCCTTGTATGCCATCAACAAAAGTATTTTCTTGAATTTTATTCATTACCTATCCCTATACAAAGAAACATCTTAACATGGATTTGAACAAATTAATCTTCAAAAAGATGTACTTTGAGTGAGTCTGAAAAAGAATGTACAAAATCCACTGCAAAACATCCCTTTCAAAGATCAGATGGACCAGAAAGAAAAGAATGGCCATTGCCACACTTGGAATTTTATTGCATGTCTGGAACAGGTTTGCCTTCTCACCATGAAAATAAAATTCACATCTGCTTAAGTTTCTTTAGCAGTTTATAATCCCCACTACTAAAATTAGAAACAGGTGCCAGTTAAATGAAAAGGCAACATAAAAAGCCCCTACACAATATGTTTCCCATATGAAAAGTGAAGTGTAAAAAGGAGAAGAAAAAGGTTATTTAAAGTCATATAGTCAGAGAATCAAAAAATTCAAGTTAAAAAAAAAATCATGCATGTAAGACAGTATCTTTAGCATGATTACACCCTTACCCATTAAGACCTGAAAGAAGGATCATCCAGTTCCTTTCTCCTAAAAAGCTCCGAAATGGCAGGTTAGGTAGGAGACAATCTACCTAATAAGTCATTCATTTTATGGCTATGCTGGAATAATAAAACCTTATTTTTTTATGCTAGGAAAGAGCCAGTTTTATGGCCATAATGATAGGGGAAATGGTACTGCCAAAGCAGAAATAACAAATAGAGCATTTCTTTGCTTTCCAGTGAATTCTTTACATTCATACAGCCTGAAAGTCACAGTCTGGCTTCAAATGTCTTCAAAACTGCAGGAATAATTTTTTTGAAACCCCAACATATGAACTTGATGTTTTACATATTTAGGAATATAAGAGAAGTCATAATATAGAACTAAATAAATGCAGATAGATTTTAAAATATTTGAAAATTATGAGGTGTTGAAATAGTATAAATTTTTAAGTATAATGATGTAAATATTTAGAAAATGTAAAAATTAAAGTTGTAATTCTCTTTGATCACACAGAAATCAGAATCACATAATTTGTTGAGTCTTCCAAACTCTTAAGATTGCCTTATTTTACAAGAAAAAGTTATGAATTTACCACATGGAAATTGCATTTAATGGAAATAGAGACTGACTCCTAATTGCCCATTGCAAGTGAACACTAGAAATTGAATTTTTTTTTGCATATTGCAATCTAAATACTGTACTTCTATATTACTTCTGATATAATTTATTAAAAAAAGTTTAAAAGGATGGAAGAAGAACATATTTATTTTCTCATACTATTTTAAATAGTATTATTCCATTAATATTTCTGGTTTATGTCCAAGACCATTAGACAGCATAATGCTTTAAATAAATACTGAGGCAATTAAAATTGTTTTATCAAAAGAACTCCTAGCTCCATTAAATTAACCTGAACTTGAAAGAACATTCTATTCTCTATAAATGAACTATAAATTAAGTGCTCAGGAAGCTTCTAGTGATAAAAAACTTTTATATGATACTAATATGTTTGAAACTAAACAGCATTGACTTTGACTTTTAGCAACCCAGGAAAATTTTGTTTTCATTATATAAGCTGAAAGGATGAGGAACCCATTTTGCATCAGAAATTTTCTAATATTTCTTTATACTGTTTATAGTAGGAATACAGAATTCCTACTATATTCTTCCTATTCTACAAGTCAAATATTCTTGTAGAACACAGTTAGAATGTCTCATACTGGACAAATCAAATTACTTTTTATTCCTTGAACTTGGAAAACTTTTTTCTACTTATGGTCTCTTGTTAGACTCTTGACTTTTACAAACATAGGTCCAAACCCTACATATTCAGGTGTAGTCAAGTTCCTACAATGATTGTATGTCAGAGACTAGGAGTGGAGTTTACTCATTTATTTAAGAATATTACAATAGGTAGTGGCTGGGACATGCTCCTGACAGTGGGAGTCTTGGATTTTTATCCTTGCTTTCATATTTTCTCCAATGACTCTATGTGTATGAAAAATACATACACAAACTACAATATACAGTACAGTTGAAGTTTATTTCCTTCCAGATTTGCTGGAATACAATGACCATCTTGTGATCTTTGATCCTTATGAGTTTAAGGACTTCCTGCTGTTGGTATCAGCACATAAGCAATGGGTTTAGACATGGGCATCTAAATTCTCATTTATGCCCTAAACAGGAAAGCCCTTTACCAAATTTGCCCTAAATACCTAGATGATGTGTGTAAAGCTTGAATTGAACAGGGCTGGGAGATAGGGTAGAGGAAAACAAATGGAAATTGATTCCAGTGACAGGGTCAGGAAGCATCAGGGGCAGGGCAGACTGTGTACCAAGGTCTTTCCTGATAAAACAAGAAATTATTGTATTAAAGCCAAAACATGTGGTGCAAAGAAGAGACGGTGCTTCTTGCAAGCCAAGTATAAAGAGGCACTGCTCCTGAATTTAAGGAGCAGCAGTAGATGGGATAAGAACTAAAATTACTTTTCCTCTGATAATNTAGGTTCTGCAAACAGTACCATAACATATGACTGAATCTGAAGATAAGAGATTATAGGTTTATTTAAGGAATTTGGCTGCAAAACAGTGGTATTATTACTCTCAAATCTGCTTTCTATTACATTTTATTGTGCTTCACCTTTTAGCATGTGGATTTTGCTGATATCTTAAGGAACACATAATTATATTTTTAGGCATATGGCAAGGTAACTTCATTGATGATTGGATATTTTGAAATTAAGGTGGTCTCAAAAATTTTCACAAACTCTAATGCATTTTATTTTTGTGGAATGTATAAAATCAAAATATCTTTACCTGAAATACCTTAATGACCTCCACACTGTGTTAAAAATGTTGGCTTTATGAATGAAAATTTAACAGTAGTTTTTTACTTTCAGTACATCCAAATTAGCATATTAAAAAACAGAAGATGACTTGGGTGAAATTTTGACTTCTTTAGCTGCATATTGTTGTGATGCCATTTGCGAAAGAATGTAAACTTTTGAGAAGACATCTGCAAACCATGACTCTCA
>WEIT01029122.1:0-20033 GCA_013389985.1 Dryoscopus gambensis
AGGCAGAAAGAGGATCAACTAGAGAACATGCACAAATGACCATTCCACATTGTCTGGTTGTGTCCTTCCCATTCAGCTAAAACCTGACTCAGGAAAGACTGATAATCTTCTCTCAAAGAAAGAAAGTGGTGATTTTGGGGCTGTCCCCTTTCTTTGTTTCTTGATGTTGAGTAAAAGTACCTGTCCATTGCTGAAAAGTCATATTTTATTCACTCTTACAACTAAACTCTTACATTCAAACTTCCCAAACAAATATTGTAGACAACAGCCTCTTTTCACATATTGTGAACAGGTATACTGACTTACAAGAATACTTAAATACACCAATAACTTTACTTTCTTATCTAATAATAGATAAAGCAGTGCTAAAGAAGCAACAGTGTGGAAAAAGATAAACAAAACTTCACAACTGTAAGAGAATTTCCCCAGTTACCCAAAGATGATGTCTACCAGCAGATTTTCAACTTGTTCTCCTGTACCCTGCAGCCAACAATAAAGATCATACTTGTCTTTAGAAAGCCCTGGTGTCCACCACTTAGATAGTGGGACAATGTTTTTTTATTTGGGACAACCTGTACTCACCAGAAAAAAGTATTTTTAAAGCACTCAAGACTTCTGAGCTACAAAACCTGCAGGTGTGAGCAGACATACTTTTAGGATTTTATTTAGCAAATNTTTAGCAAATAACAACACAGAAAGTTAAAATCAAGGAGAGAAACTTACAACTCAAAGACCATATAAAGCATTCCATCTGAGCTGTATGTCTCCAACAGTTCAACAATGTGAGGATGCTTCAGCATGTGACAAATACTGGCTTCTCTCTTCAGATCTGTGGAAGATAAGAAGGTAGTTGTACATTAGATACATATTCAAGCTGTTGAATTTAAAAAAAAAANAGCTGTCAAAATACAAACCCACAAAACAGATTCTTGAATTCACGTATTAATAAAAGATCTCCTTGGTCATAGTCTGAAGAACTCCACAGAAATAAGTTCCATTAATGTACATTTGCAGACTACACCGAGATTTTCATCCTCAATATTCAACACCACTGCAGAATTACTCCCAAATGCAGAAGCCAGGCTCTTTAACAGCACTACAGAACTATTAATAACCAGAGGTCTCTACTCACGATTCCTCTGCTCAAAGCAAGGTGAACTGGAGCAGATTGTCCAGGCCCAGACCCAGCTGGGCTCTGAACATGTCCAAGTGTGGGAACACTATAACCTGTCCAGGAAACCTACACGGGTACCTGATCACCCTCAGAAGTAAAGAAGTATTTTCCTTATGCCTAAATTTGTTGCTGCTGACTTCTTTAATAATGAGTATTCTCTGTAATAGTATTTCTTTTAAAATCACAGTATATGAAATGACACTGGCATAAAGTTTAATCAGCATATATTAGTTTGCATCTCTGTTCTAGAGAAGAATAAATAAAGCAGGAAAAGTTGCAACTAAAAAAAGAGCAGAAACCACTCTGAAACCTCTCAAAGCTTGAGAGATTTTGTTTTACACAACACTCTTTCTGATCACAAATCAATCCTTCTACAAATAAAGAAATGCAAAAAACCAAACCACACTGAATTAATTGTCTTTCTTCTTTGTTGAAACTATTTGGTATTTTTGTTATTTAATAATCCTAAACTTTTTTCTTTTATCTACTTGTATTCTAGAAAAAATAGCAAAATCTTGAATGAATGGCTTTGATGATAATTCGATAAGTGAGGAAAGTATCAGTCTGAATTCTGAAGCAGACATTCTACTGTTCTATTCTCTTTCCGTACAGCTGGTCATTGTTCAAGAATGACCTACATATGCATTTATGGAGCAATTAAAATATGATTTCTTGGTTTGACAATATTCACCACATTACTGGGCTACACTAGAAAGAAATTTAAAATGCACTATTTTCACGTGTCCTCTTACATTCTTAGCATCAATCAATAATATTGAAAAATGCAAACAGCAAAATGAACATTGTTCCATGTGAAGCATTTAAGAGGTAACTCAGATTTATGATAGACTCTGGATCTTTCAGCCATCTATAAATTCAAAAGAAAAGCTGAGTTTGGAAATGATTGAATTTCAATGCAGGAAAAATGTTCAGATTCACAAAGTGCAAATTTTGTTACCAGAACTTTCATATTACACCTGCATTATGTGCTCCCTCCCTCACAACCTTGCATATATAATCTAAAAGCAAAATAACAGAGCAACCCTTCAGAAACCATCATGTAACAGCACCTTAGGAAGTGCGAGCAGAACAGCAAAAGGAAGTATTATTCAATGATGACGAAGAAACTTTGTTAAATTCATGTAAAATCTGTCCTTTATTTGTCCATCTATTTACATAGATGAAATTCTACAACCTAAGGAAACAGCAGTATGTCTCTCATTACTACAAATACTCACTCACATTATCAGTTCTTACACCACTTTAATGCAGAGCAACTACTAAAGCACCACTGTAACTTTCCCTTCCGTCGCATTAGGCAATGATTTCACACTAAATGGTTCCCACCCCTTTTCTAGGCACAGAGGTTCATTCAAGTGCACATCCAGTCCTTCCTAAACAGGATCACAGATCACCCGAGGAGCAGTGTAAGAGAATGAAAAACTGTGATTCTGTGAATGACTATGATTTTCAGAAAATAGGCTGCTTTTATTTTGCCTCTTACTTTATAACAGCTTTAATGCTACCACACTTCACCACGGCATCCGATACCTATTTTGGATGGAAAGCCAAGTGAAAATATCCAACAGGAAATCACAGGAAAGTTCTGCTTTATTTACAGGCAAAAATTGTGTTCAAAATAGTTTATTTTGGCTGCTTCCTTTATTAATATTTTGTGGGCTTTATTTGAAGAGAATTAGAACTGAAAGGAAGAAAGTATATGCTGCCATTTCCCTCATTCCTCAGTGTAATACTGGATGAGCGCAACAATTGCTCACCAGCACAAGAGGAAGGAGAAACAAAGTGGAAAATAAAATCTCCAAACAGGAAAACAAATGAACAGAAGTTACAGAACAAGGTTTTGTATGACTAAGGGGTCTTGGGGCTAAGAGCAGAACAAAGTCCTATTTTAAACACAGCAGGGACTTGTTCAACAGTAGGCCTATTAAGAAAAAGAAAACTAGGTATGAGGAGACAGACAAGTACATACCATGTTGATTCAACAAAGCCACAGGGCAGAAAAGAGATGACAGATTCTGAAGTACATGTGGAACGTGACCCAGAGGTCAAAATACATCATGTCTAAGACCAGTAAAAAGGAAAGGGGAGGAGAAGAAAAGGCAGAGATGGCACATATATTTCACTGTTTTCACTTAAAAAAATGACATCAGCATCTACTCAGTCCTTTATCAAATGCTTTTACCAGACTGAATTAAATTTTACCTCCACAGGTTCAAGAGGTAAATAAAATTCCAAGTACCCACAGATACAGTTCCAGATCTGAACGTAACACAAACCCAAGCAGATGTTTGGCTGCACCACGTAATTGAGGATTTCCTAAGAAAAATCCCATTGTCTTGTGAGCCACAGTATTATCTGTGGCATCATCCTGAATGTAACATGGTATGAACTATTTGCTACCTCCTGTTAAGTTTTCTAAACCTCTGCTAAGTATTTGAGCCCTGCTGTGTAGTAATAAAGGTCCCAGACACACATCTCATATCCAAATCAGCCTTTCATATTCCAGACACCTGCAAAAGACTTAGGACAATTCTAGAATCTGCCAATGGAGTAAGCTGGCTTTAAGCAGCAAGAAGTGATGTGTCATTTACTAATGGTCATGTGTCCCGTATTTACAACAGTCTCCTTCACTAGTAAACGAAATTTAGCTGAAAGAACATACCCTCAGGCAAGACAAGGTCTTGGAATCTAAACCAAACTGTCATCTTTTACTTGCTGGACTATTTAACTTCATTTGAATCCTTTCTGAACCCTTCATCTATTCATTTTTCTCTTCTTGATATGGCTGAAGAAATGACTTTCTGGTTCATTCTTTAAGTCTTCCCTGTCAGCACTTTTTTTCAAAATTAAACATAATTGACAACCGCAGTAATAAATAGAACTGCAAGTTTTAAAAGCAGAAGCTTTAGAAGTTTCTCTGCCAGCTGCATGAAAGGTACTGTCACACAACCAGAAATAGGGAAAAAGATGTGATGTTCCATTTAGCTTGTTTAGCATACAGGCTGATACTTCACACATCACAATTTGAAAAGCATTTACAAGCTATCCTTTTACAAACTGTTACCAATAAATGTTCCAGAATTTCATTCTGTTTACAAAACTTTGAGGTTTTTTTAGCAACCAGAGACATGTTAAAGTTTCCATCTTAGACCTGGCTAATTATTTAGAGAAGCGCTGAAGTTGTTAAAATGGCTTCAAAGTTCAGACTTCAGTAAAAAAAGAAGAAAAGTTCAAAGATGGAAAAGGGAATTCCCAGCCATAATCACCACACAGCCTCATGTGTGGATAGCAACACTGAAAGTGAATTGCTGGAAGCACTAAAAAAGATAACTGCTCTAAATAATTGCAAAGAAAGATATATCAGTCTTTGGTAGAAAACATGAAACATGAGTATCATTTAAAATTCCCATGGGAGCTAACAACCTAATATCCTACACATCTCTAACAATTCTGGCAAACACCTAATTTCCTTTCAAAATCTGATACCCAAGGTTTTAAAACATCTCAAATATACTAAACATATTTTCAAAGTATATTCCTGGAAGAATTAGATGCTCTCTAGCAGCCTGCATTATGCACAGTCTGTAGCAGCCCCATCTTTTTTTGGGGACAGACAGCTCCAAGTTTCTTAGCAAGATGGAAGACACATGTCATTTTTATGTATACACAATTCATTTTTATACATACACATTTTGATTTTCCAGGTTCAGTCCTTTAAAGGATTAGTTCTCCAGCCACAGCTTGGGTATGACAGTATTTTGAAAGGAAGTATCTGCACCGGTAAGCTTCTTGCTTAAAATGCTTCTATATATTTTGTACAGAGCGATATGATTATATATAATTTAAATAGATGTGATAGTACTAAGTTTTGAAAGGAAATCAGTATGTTTTGTTCACTTGGTTATGTCATTCTCACCACCCATCCTTTGGTGAGCATTATGGAGAAGCTCGAGACCACCCAAACAGAATTCTTCCCAATACAACTGAGCTAAATTGCGTGCCTTGGAAATGTGCCTGATGCACCACTAGAAGCAGGGACAAGTCAGATACTGAGATCTCAGCCCCAGCTGTTTCACCCTACAAACACACTGGGTTTTGTCCTGTGGATTATTAGCCTTTGCTAGGTATTAAACTCTCACTCAGGCTCAGCTGAGAAGGGGTAGAAAATACAAGTAACAAGAACAAAAAAGTTCATGGGTTAAGATAAAGACAGGGAGATTGCTTATCAGCTACCATTGTCAGCAAAACAGCCTTGATGAAGTTAACTTATTTTTTGCCAATTAAAACAAGTACTTATTGATTTGGGTAGAGGGAATTAAAAAAATAAACATGAAACTAAGGAATTTCCTCCCCCCTTTCATGGGCTAAACTTCACTTGTTCACTTCAGCCCCCTCCAGCCGCCAGCTCTGAGGGGTGCAAGGGTGAGTGCCATGCTCAGCACACTGCAGTGGTTCCTCTGCTGCCCCAGCAAGGGTCCTCCATCTGCTCTGCCATGGTGAATCTCCTCCTTCTCTGACCTTGCCGTTCCCTGTTTTTGTTCCACACTCCCTACAGAAACAGTGCTCCAGTGTTTCCTATCCCTCCTTATATATATCTCCACAGAAGCACCACACACAAAGCTGATAGGCTCAGCTTTGGCCCACTGGAGCTGTCTGGGAACCCACAGCCCTGAGCCTCTTCCCACAAAAGCTGTCCTTTTACTGTCCCATTACCAAAAACTTGCCACTTACATTTAATCCAGATCTAATTCCCTTTCTGCTGTAGACACAACACGCACCTCTGCCTCAAATCATCCCGTAACAGCCCCATGGAACATCCTGCACAATGCCAAACTCCAGTTTAACCAACCACACTGCGCACTTCCAAACCCAGGTGAACCTACAGGGCAAAACTGGCTTTAAAATTTTCCCTATCTCCTCTCTGCTCATTCTTGCTGCTCTGTGAAAATTACTTCTAGGCTTTATTACTCTAATAATACATCAGGGAAGTCATAAAAGCTCTCAGCGCAGCCAACACACTGCAACAGGAACGAGCAGCTGGAGGTGGGAACATCCTGTATTGACATTGGCAGTGAAACTCCAACAGAACCACAGCAGTGTTTCTGCCCCAAAGATTTGTTCTTTTTAATTTTTTTTCTTCCACGAGAGAGTATTCCCCTTTCCCTTAATTAAAACAGCACTGCCTGTCTTCCTGGGGCATATGAGCGACTCCTCATCACACAAGATACAGCCAACCAGTTAATGACTCGTTGCCTCAACAAGCACTAAAAGCTTTCCTGCTTCTCCTCCCACACACTTTGGGGTGGCTGAGGCTCCGTGGTGGCCACGCTGTTTCCCCCTTCATCCCACACACAATTCCCGCCCCCCATTCCACTGTGCAGCAACCTGCAGCTTGTCACACCACACACCCCAAACCATTTCAGTGTTAACTAGGTTAAAAAAAAATAAATTCAATTTTGTCTCCCCTGGCTCAGTGTTTTGCAGTTTTAGCATGGGAAATGGCTCATGAGCAACCTCAATTATAGAGGTCGACTTAAAAGAAACAAAAGGAATATGGAAGGAGAAAGCAAACAAGGCTGGGAAAAGCAGCTTTAGAGCTGCTTAGGATGTTGCAAAACACAAGTACACACCTTTCCCTGGAAGCGCCTCCACTGTCACCAAATCTGGGCTGCATAAATAATCTGTACCTTAGCAAACATGCTCAAAACATGTACCAAAAAGAAACAAATGCATGTAGTTGTAAGTGGCCCTTGATAAAAACACCATGGTAATCAACAACTATAGTGGTAATGTGAGATAATCCATCTCCCATCAGCACCTTTTGTTTTAATGCTACTATAGTGTTTGGAAACAAAATATTGGCATGAAGCAAGACCAACAAAATGCAGTTACAGATAGTATTTCCCTTTCTGAGACCCCCATGCAGAAACCCATGAAAATCTTCATTTTGTGGAATTAGACTTTACAGATGTTTCCTACATTCTGAGTAACTTTCATTTGCTATTTTATTCTTTCTCAGTGTTTGGACATAAATATAAACATGTTAATGGCGTTTTACCTGGAGCTGGGTGTCTTGGGAGGCAATTAAAAGGCAATTTTCCTTCCTCAATTTATACTCTGTCAGCTATGATGACCATGAAACTGGGTGTGAAAAAAATCCCACTTTTCCCTCAACTTCTGATACATCCACCAGATTTGTCCAGAATCATGTATCTGACACACAGTGTAAGTTGGTTTGCACGATTGTGCCCATGAAAACAACTCTCCCTCCATTTATTCACTTCCTCATTTTTACTGACATGCAAATAAGCAATGTTTCATAAATAAGATGGTGTATTTTAGGAAATGAATCAACTTGAACTAATAAAAATGTTTAAGAATGCCCAAAAGAGTATTTAACAGCTGCCTACTGCAGATAATCTAAACCAATTTAATTTAATTAAATGATAATTCTAGCAACTTTTTTACAAAGCACCCATCACATTGAAAAAAAATCTAACATTTTTCAAGGAAGAATGAAGATTAGATATCACTCATCTAAGACTTCCCACATTCTACATCCTCTTGGTTAATACTCAACAGCAGGTTCAGAGCTAGGGGAAAAGGGAAAGAGGAAACATAGGAATGTGAAAGCAACACTTTCTGGATTATTACTTTTTAATTAATTAAATGCACCATCTCTCTTTCAAAATACTGTTAAGTAGTTCTCTCTGCGGCAAAGTGGCAGCTTCCAAAGTGCTTCACAAACTCAAGAAGGAACATTACAATCAGAAGCAGGGTTACAAACTCCATAAATCAATTTAAAAAGGAGTAAGGAGGGTTTTCTCTGTCACGAGCTTGGCCTTCCGAACAGAAATGGAATTCTGCAACCTGTGCTGTAAAATCTGAAACACTTTTCCCCTAATGTTGCACTGTTTTCAATAATTAATGAAAGGAAATTGAAGACAGTCATTGACTCTAAAGTTGTGATGAATCAAGTTATGAAAGCAGGTTCACTATTGATAACCACGTTTATTAAATCCCACGTTCCCACCTGTTTCCCAGCACTGTGTAAGAGCCTGAAACCCAACACCTTCCCAAGTATCATAGACCACAGGTTTTTACACGGCAAACCACAATTTTAAACACTTTGTGATACAATGAGTTCTCTATCAGAGGGAAGTGGAATGGTGAGTGCAGAGGCAGATCTGTCAGAACATGCTGTGATATTTAAAAAAACCCCACAATAATAAAATAGAGAAACAATTGGCCACAAGGTGTGTATTTGATAAAAGAACGTTACATGATGGCTGGAGCACTGAACTGGCAAAATTCTCAGCTGTACGGTCACAGTGGACTTTACTGAAATAACTGGAAGGCCGTGACTTCATAAAGTTACACAGATTGTGCTTTCTTTCAGTGAAAACTAACTCTTATAAATGCAGTCCCATCATATGCAGCAATCGTTCCCTCTTCTGTCAGCTCCCTCTCCCCTCCTGGTCCATCCCTCCCCTCATGCTGGTGCAATGCTTGTGCAACTGCACCATAAACACAATTGAGGAATCAATCCACCTCAGTTGCAAACAATCTTTTTCCCTCTCCCCTTGGAGCTGTTTTTCCACCAGACTGGTTCTGGCTAGTCCTGGGAACCTGCACAAACACCTCTGAGCACAACAGCGTTGACAGCGCAGCAACAGAAACAAATGGCCAGATTACAGCAACAATGGCTTAAAACATTTGACAATATCTCAAATCTCAGCAGTCTGTACATTGCTGCCCTTCTCCCAAAGCCTAAAGAAGTCAGAAAACCAGATTTCACAGTATTACCAGGAAATGCTAAATTGCCTTAGTTTCATGTTTTCATATATTTAACTGAACCTCAAATTAAAACTGAGAAATGAACTTGTGACTCTGGTGGTATTTCTTTTCTCCCTCTGTGGTGTCCTGTTGGTGCAGTTCCACGTGGACACGTGTCCCTGCAGATTTCTCACTAGGTGGCAACGCAGCTCCGGCTTCGATCTGCCTGGAGTCAGCAGCCGAACACGAATGGAGCCTGCATCCATCGATTCAGCCGCCCAGAGCTTTGTGTTTTGCCAGTTCTACACCCTTGATCTGACTAATGACGAGTACAGTTCAGGCCTAAGAACAAAGAAAAGATGCCACTCTAAAATAATTAAGGTACATTCAGAGCTACGCGCCTTTTTATCCAGATTCTGTGCAAAACCAGTCTCTGCTCTACTTCTAAGCAGAGCCCTTTGCAGCTGATGGCCACACACCAGGACTGTACTGCACACACAGAGTTGTATGGCACAGCCAAAATACATTTAAACACAGTTTGCTCACATAAGCCAGAAATTCTTCATTCAGTCCACAAACTCTAACACAGTCTGCGTTTATTGCTACCAAGTCCAGCAAAAAGCTTTTGAAAGCTAAAGCCTTCAAGTAGTTCAGTTTAAATCACTGGAATTTCTCCTTTTTTAAAGGTTAATCACCCAGAGTGGGGTTCTTTGTTTCATTTTTGGTACATTTGTTTGTTTCTGGAGGGTTCTTTTTGCTGCAGGTGTGTGTGCATGTATCTGTGTGTTCATGGTTTCTCTCCAGCCTTTGGCTGTGGCACTACAGGTAATGTACTATCTCAGAATGTGCTAAAAGCATTATTACCAATGTTATGCTTAGATTGGCACAACATTTTTACACCAAACGTTTTCATCTTTTGGCCAGGATTCACTTAGGCTGATCAGGTTAGCTAAAGGTTATAGACGCTGCAGTCCTTTAAATGAGTTTTTAGTACTCATGTACTAAAATGTAATGACATTAAATCAAGTAAGTGCCCTTGGAGGCAATGGAACATTATCAAGAAAAGGATGTTAGCTGATCCTGAAAAATTAAGTGATTTTTCTTGCTTTTCATTCTCACATTTGAAGGTTTTTTTGTTTGAAATGTCTTTTTTTCTGTGACTTAGCCTTTACTTAAATGTAATGACAGGCAAATTTACTTTTTGATAATAAGAAAGAATCTCAGTTTTATAGGAAAACCCCTGGTATTTTAAAGATACAAAGGAAATCTATTCATAACATACTCAGCTAGTCTAGACAAACTGTCTGTAACTCCTACTCGAGGAAGGGTTAAATAATCCATTACACTGCTTCTGCTGCTGAACTTAACAGTCAGGAACAGCCCAAAGGCACTCAGAAAAGGGAACTGACTGCCTAAGATGCTCCTCATACAGACAAAATGTCCTTGTTGTTTGCTTTGATCAAAGTTTATTTGGTCTTGAACCGCTGGGCTCTGCAATACAAAACCAGTTGCACACTAATGCTAGAAAGGAAATCATCTATTTTGCCCAAGTCTAGACAACCCAAGCAAAACCAGCATCTAAAAATGACTCTAATTCCACAGTGCCACATAGCTCAGTGACTGACAGTGTTTTAGCTGGTACACAGATTAGGTTACTTCACAGTTTTTGTCAGGTAAAAGAGTACAAGCTGCAGTAAATGCTGCTGTAAGGCACAGCTGAATTCTGAAAGTCCCTGCACAGCACAGGGAACTCATCACAAACAGCACCTACAATGCACCCCGAGTAATAGACAACTACCTAGCAAATGTAAGAGTGATGCCAATTCTATTCTAGTTGGAAATCCTGTAGTGGAGTCATGGCTGAATGCTGGAGAACAACTAGCTTAAGCAAAACTTGTTTTCTGGTTCAGTGACAGAACAATGTCAGGAACCAGAAAATTCTTCTCAAGCAGTAATAATCCAGGATATGAGAAAATTTAATTTTGGTTTGTTCCACTTCTGCACATGCTTCTCTTCACAATTATTACCAAAAGCCATAGAATTTGTTTTGGTTTTCCTTGTTAACTGGCATGTTATAAAGCAAGTTTTGTAAGACTGGTGTGCATGTCTCAGCTCAGTCATTAAAAAAAACCTCACTACAGAATACATTTTTTACCAGCACCTTCAGGATTCCATATCAACAAATCAACATAGTTTTAACAAGACTTGCTGCTACTTACCAAATATCCATAAAGTACTTCTACATACCAAGTTTGTAATCCTTTTAAGGAGCACACTGTCCCTTTTCTGCTTGTGCAGTTGCAATACTCCTTCAAGCCTCTGAAACCAATGCTCTTAAAATACAACCCCCTCCTTTCATTCCACAGAAATGAGATGTTAATGATGAAAGCAGTGCAACTGAGCTCAAACCTGTTTCTAGAAACATTTAGGTCACAGCTCTAGGATATAAGGTTTTGACTTGTCTCTGATTTTACAACATGCTGAAAACACCACAAATCTTTACTAACTGTCACTTACAGTTTTCTTTGTAAAACAGATTAAGCTGACAGAAGTAACATATCCCCATAAAAAACCAATCCAGTGACAAATTTGCCTATGAATTGAGTCCTAGCACAATTACAGGTCATCAGAGAAATATTTTCATTCATAATATTCGCACACTTCTTATGTTGTTTAAAGGACAATTTCTCTTCACCAATACAGACGAGTTTTCTTCTTTAATCTCACCCAAGCATTAAGCAAGTAATATTTAATTTCTCTTCTTTATTATCTGGTGATAAGCAAAAAATACCTAAAATTCATACTTAACAAAAGTCGAGTCAGAAATAGTTTGATTATCTAAAAAATCTGTGAACTTGGATATTTTATCAAAGTAGGAGACTGGACTTGGAAACAGTACACCTGCATGGCTTTTTAGCTAACTTTTGAGAGCTTCCCACTGCCTCTGAACTTTCATGTGATGCCAACAGCAAGAATCACATTGTAATACACACCAATTTCCTTCACTGTCACAGGGTAATTTTGAGGGACTGACGTGGATCTATAAAGACTTGTAATAACCAGCTGTAAATCATGGATTGCTCCCCCTGCTAGACAGAGCTAAGATTGTTTAAGTACTTGCATATAAAACCCTCTCAAATTAAATGAGCCTTTCTCAGGTGCTAAAAGGTTTGACTCAAACTTGTTCAAATTTCTTCCATTGGTGTCCACATCTGAAATGATGATCCACTAGAGTAAGAACAAACCTTTATAAATTATGCTCATTTTTCTTGCCGCAAAGTGAAAGGGCAACAATAAGCTTGCAAAAATATGAAATTATTAAAGCACATATGCACTGGTATACTTCAGAAGTCCAGATTGGTAGAATAACTGATAATCCATACCCTCTCTGCAAAATAGCTTTACAAGAGCACTGTAAGAAACTCTTAGCAGGGTTCTTCTGTTAAAAGAAACCCACATTTCCTTTCCTTACAAGTTAACTGTCTGTCTCGGATAAAGAATATCACTGACATGATGGGGTACATGGAAATGTAAAGATGAGTTAAGAGGGCCCTGACCCATTCCACAGATCTTTTAGAGCACCTTTCCTGTCTGCGTAACAAAAATTAAAACTATTTCTCAACATGACAACACATGACTTTCAGGCTGAACACAGCCTTGTCCGGATTCTGAAAATAATCTGAAGCATGGGGAGTTGCACAAGGTGTTCTCCCCATCCCTTCTTGAAGGAAGAAGCAAACACTAGTTCTGAGCCCAACCTCCCTCCCCCTCACAAACCTCTTTTGGTGAAGCAACCTGTTCAGTGTGTCTCACTCTGCATAACCAGTTCTTACTTTTCCAGAATGCTGCAGCAGGAGGACAAGAAACTGAGGCAGGGAGGGGTAACACTGCACTCTAGAAAGGAGATGAATTAAGCACCTGTGACTTTGACATAAAATCTCAAATTTGCAAATCTGTGAGCTGTTTATGCAGGTTGTATATGCATCTGCAAGAGAATTAAAAGTCAGCTCAGGTTCTAGCAGAATTTATGAGCTTAAATGCAGTACATGCATAGCAGCTCTGCTGCTTCAGGGCAAGATGATACAGAAGAGTCCCTGCCAGTCAATACCTGGATTAATAAACCATGATGGACTTGAGTTAGCTCCACATAAGGTCGCCTCAAAGTCACAGAGACCCTGATTCTTGAGGATTTATTAGCCCAGCTAAACACAAGCTGTGGAAATGCCAGTGAACACGCCCTGAAATGGAGTGCCAGGAATATGGGGCTGACACTCTTCAAAGGGTCAGTTCTGGACGGGTGCTAAGGTAGAGCTAACAGAGCTTGACAGATAATAAAAGCACAATGACATGTTTTGCACATTCAAATGCTTTCTAACAATAGGTGTATTACTGCACCTATTTTTTCTTATTAGCTACAATACCTCAGTCTCCATTTACCACAGAGAAGTAAGACGTGGCTGCTTAAATTATCCTGTTGCATAAATCTTCTTTCATGAACAAGTAATTAAGGAAATAAAATGGCCTCAGAGCACAGAGAAATTAATACAATTTTTATATATATATATATATACACATACACACACACACACTACATATTACAGTCAGTTTGGATAGCCTGTTCATAATTCCTAGGTAAGCAGGATTTAAAAACAGATTTAAAAATTGCATCATAACATTCTTAAGCTGAAAAAAGAATAATTGAAGGTTAACACATTTTTTTACTACATTGAACCTTTAGCATTGAACCTGAGCCTAAAGCTTTGAACTTTCCAGCATTCTTGAAAATTTATTAAATTAAATTAAACTGTCTTTTCTCTTTTGTTTCCCAAATGCCACAGAAAATCATGAAACTGGAATCCATTGAGCCTTTTCATACCACAAACAATATTTTTCAAGTGATACTTGTGCCAACTTAAGAACAATCAGACACAAAAGTGCTGTGTGCTGCCAGCAATGAATACTGGAATCAAAGAATGATGAAAGCAGAGAACACATCTGTACATGCATTTTTAAGCGTTTTTGCAAAAACACATGTACCAAAAGGAGAAGTTATGCACCAAATTAAACTTTGAGGACAGTTACAATGGATGTTAATGAAAACTGCACAGAAGTATAAATGTAAATACTGCACAAATGTAGCAACCATTTCTTCTACAGACTATTTTCTTAGTTTTGTTGTTTTGTAACTGCAAATTTATCTTTAAAACACTGATAAGATTCACATGACAAAAATGACACAAAACCAGTAGCCCGATGGTAGTCATGAAATCTGATTCATCATCTCTAGTTTGGAAAAAGATTTTGAGACACAAATCTATCATTTATTAATAAGCACAAAACCCTCCCAACTTTGTAAGAAAATTTACAAAAGCTTCAATTTTTTAATTCTTGAAAGTTAAAGAATTTTCTTCTTTTTCTAGTATACAGATATCCCTCACTACTACAACACATGTTCACTGTGCTCACCTGATACTACAAGTTACAAAACCTTCAGCAATAATTATCTTTGAGTTGAAGTTTGACCACTCTTCAAACGGTTAAAATCTGTTGGAGAATGGGCTTGGACATTGAAATAATGCATTGGGGTAGCATCAGATGGAAGGGTAAAAACCATTCACTTTCTATCATCTTTCAAGATCTAAGGAGCCAAGGAGTTGCAACAGGATCCACCAGAGCGCTACCCAGACAGGAGGCCCAGGCAAGGCCTGGAACAGAGCTGGCCTGGTTAAACTGTTTCCTGAGTCCTGATCCCCGCAACACACAGTCCTTTTTGGAAACAGATCAGGTGGAGAGAACGAACCCACCAAAGCCAACCACCAGCCCCCAGAACACTTCCGCGTCAGCCTTTGTGCAAAAGCCTCCAGACCAGATGAAAACGACCACTTACATCTCAGTAATTTAGGAACACGAACAAAACCACTCCTCTGTCCTTCTCAGAGTGCTTCAGAGAACCAACAGCTACCAAGATCTCCATTTACACAGACAAGTAACAACACATATCACACTGCAAAGAAAATTAAGTGTTACATCATTGTAGTCCTTAAAATCTCTAAATCCCGTTAGGAACTGGGCCCTTCTTCAGTTGGTTCAACTTCTCCTACACGTAAATGTCAAAGTGAACATCAGTTAGCTTACTATTAACGCAGCAAGACTGTCTGCTGCCAGACAGGCTCCATCCAACTATGAAAGGAATGATTCCTTCAGCTCTCACAGTCTCAGACAATTGCAGTGGAAAGTTCAGTCTGTAGGGATGCAAAGCCAGATTCTAGTTCACTTGGCGAGGTAAGGATCTCTTACCTTCCCCTCATTAATTACAAGAAGGACAAAACAATACTATGCACAAGTGCCATCCAGCACCTACAAAACGTAAGTGGGGCAAGGGTGGGGCGATGCAAAACCCAGAAATTTTGTGCCAACTGATACAGGAGGGCAGAATCTTCTAAGACATATGAAGCAAATCCTGAAATTTGCATTATCTCGGCAAAGCCAGTGACCCCACATTTATCAATTCCTACTCCTTACAAGCAACCTCAGACCCAAACCAATTGTAATTAATTTCTGTTTTGGGCCAGCATACAAACCAGGACAATCACAAACACAGATTCAAATTGAGATGACAAAGAATTTAGAAGTGCTGAATGTCCAAGGCTTGTTATTCAGAAGAGTAATCACAAATTCAGAAAAACAAAGGATTGCAGAATCCTTTTCACCTGACACAACATTCTTCAGAGGAGCTACTTCTCTTGGGCAAATCCAGCAATCAGTTTGCAAGAGGCAAAGATGCTAGTGAAGTGCAGTGCTGAGAGCAAGGGGAAATCCAGTTACTGCAATGCCACATGAGTATACAGATTTGATTCAGGATATGAACTTGCCTTCCTAACAGCGTACAAACTGTCACCACAGCATGACCAGCTCTAAAGCTCTGTTCTTCTCTGTTCTAAATACTAACCCAGAAGATACACAATTTTATAACAAGACCTTCTCTCCCCGTCAGGGTTTATAACATTGAAGAAAACAATTTTTCTTGCAGTAGTTGTTACTACATGGAAGACAGAAAAAGGCTTCAAAATGTAAATTATTTTTATAAAAAGAAAAAAAAAACCAGAAAACATATTAAAAGATTATTTTCCTCCAAAGATCTTGGCACATGTAAGTGCCCTCAGTCCTCAGACCAGCGATTGCAACACTGATTAACATGTCCTGAAGCTGTGAATAGCTTTGACTGCTACTGTACAGCCCATAATTCCTCAGTAGTTACTAAATACAACTGAACCAAGGTAGAAGATTCTCCTGTGTTATAAACCACAAAGGGATAAGCAATGAACAAAACAGTGCCCTTCATCAGCGAATGACCAAGTCTTCACATAGGAGTGAAAATGCCAAAGTGTGGCCAATAGGATGGAGACCGGGGAGGGGGAGGCAAGGGAAGTTTTGCCTAAGCTTGTATGTGTTTGTTTCAATACCAGAATCAGTAATTCAAAGTGTGTTAACTGACAATTAGTTAACTTGATTTGAATTTCCCCAAATTAGTAAACTCTTCATTTGGGTATGTGATAGGAGAAAAGGGGGGATGATGATACAAAAGGAGCTGAATGAGCACCTTCAGTAACCCGGAGTAAGAGGAGTTAATCATACAGAGAGACCACACCAACAAAACAGGACATGACCAAAACCACAAAATCAGTAGCAAAAAGCCTGGTAGTCCAGACCATTTCTAGGATGAAATGCGTATTTTCAAATCTTTAATTGGTGTTTATTTGCTGACTAGTCCTACCAAGGAGACAGGAACACAAGTAAGCTGCTACTGAAGCTTTGGTAAGATTTGAGGCTTTCTCCTCTCACTGCTTTGTGTTGCATCCTTGTACGTGCACTTTCTCCAGCTAGGGTGCTTGTAGTTTAAGGCAAAAAAACCACCCCAGAACAATGCCTATGAGCTATTTAGGAAAGAACTGAGGCAGCAACCATGGCTACTTACAATACATGCTCCTCAGTTCCTATTCCAACCTCAGACTGCATTTCTGTCTTAAACAGTTACTGGTAGCCCTTAGAAGAAGTGAAAATCTCTTCTGTTTTCTGACCATCTCACATCAGTTTATCTCAGATTCTAGAATAACACACAGCATAGAGAATCATCTTCCTCTAAAGGCAGTATCAAAATTCTCAACTGAATAAACTCAAACTGTGTTTGCTTGTGCTTTCCCCTTAACAGGATAATTCCTCTTCAACCCTAGCAGGTTTCTAAACAAGGTGCATTTTAAAAAGGAAGCAAGTGAATTAACTAGACAGTAAAGACTAGGAAACTTAGGATGCAAGTCATCTATTCTCTTTTTCCACCAGCTTGAATTAAAATAAATCAGCCCAAAAGGTAATAACAGTACCAAAGCAAATGCAAATGAAGCAACAGGACTGCAGAGTAAGGAAGCTGGAATGAAGAAACAGGGCTTTCCCTTCCCCTTCAGCAGCCAGGAGCTGTTCAGTCCTCCTGAGGGGAAAAGGGGAGGAGATGTAAACCAGTGATACTCACCCACATACTGCACAGACAGTAAGTGGCAACTCGTGGTCCTAGATGTTAGCATCCTACATTTCCAGGGAATCCTAGTTCCTTTACTGGTTTTCCCCTCGATCAGATAAACTTTTAAGAGCTGGAGATGGTGGGTGCCCTATCAGTCTGCAGCACAAGACTGGTTCTTGTAGAACTACAGCATCGGATATGAAAAGCTTCTTTGCAAACACGTCACCCCGCTTGTCCAGCCCTGTGCTGGAAACACAGGCTCCAGTCTGGAACAGCTTTTCAAAGAGAATGATGAGGACACAAGAGGACACAGCAATGATAACCTGTACAGACCTGAAAACAGTGATGTGTAATGCATACATGTTGTAATAAACATTTTTGTGGTGGCAACTTGGATTCCAATCCTAATTTGATTTGGCAAAGGAAAAAAATCTACTTTGCTCAGGCAAAGTATTATTTCATAAGTCATTTTCACTACTTATAATGCTATAAACTAAGGCAATATTTTCAGTAAGACCTGAAACTGTAAATTGTCACTATATCACAGGCAATGTTAAAAGTGACAGACATTAAGAAATCTACAGTAACTGGTTCTGTCGCAGTAGGTAAAACTATATTTTTCAAAAAATAACTTTATTTAGTTAGTCTTCTAAAGGAAATCAAGAAGCTTGGGGTTTATATTGCTGACTCAGCTAGGAGCTAGGAGTTTTCAGTGGAACTTAGAATATATCTGCAGTAATTTTTTTAGTTACGTAAAGTATTAAGTTTTCATTTAACTGCCTTAAATGCTAAGACACTGAAACAACAAAACATTACTTTTTAGCACCAGTCTCTTTTGCAATTGGGCTTTTCCCTCTACAGCAACTTCAAAAAGCAGAAAATTGACCACTGAATATTTTTGGCAAGATAAATACATAGAACAAACCCCCTCCCCCAACAAAGAAATACACCATAAATCTTACTCATATACAAAGTGATCTTAAAAAACAACCTGCCATGAAATTCTGTGTCATAGATTTTAAGTAAATCCACCATAGGTCACAGTGATTTTACTTACATTGCCAATTTACCCACTGTCACTGTGTATATTTGTTGTTTGGATTCATATTAGGAAATCAAATACAGACAATATATTCAGTGTGAGTAGACTGCCCCTGGTAAGTGTCATCATTAAAATAAATGACTTGTAGCTGGAAAATGCCGCGCCAGAAAGTGCTCAGACTGCAGTAACACACGGAGCTGGTTACACAGGTCTCTCTCCTGAAGTTACTGCTCATACATGTAGTAGTTTTAAAACATAGAATTAAAAGAAAATTCAATGCAGTATTAAAGATAAAATTTAATTCATATAAAATGTTCATTTGAGTTTTTATAAAGTGGCTTTTTACCTAAAAAGTAACCGTATAGACCATAATTTATTGCTTGTACCTAACTTCTTTCACTCAATTAAAACAAGTAATATACTGGAAGAAAGCTGATGGTAGAGATGGTAGAACTTGAACAGCAGGTAAAATGTAGAATGTCTGGAAGAAACAAGTTCAGAGGTCTCCTCAGGACTTTCAGGTCTTAGACTTATCTCAATTTACATGCTTCTCTTGACTGAGCAGCTAAAAAGCTCCAGTATTCTACTGTGTATGTGAGCCAAGATGTATTTTACAAGATAGCTTCCAAACACAAATATTTCCATCTGCCTTCATATCAAGTAGACCTAATTTGTTTCTCTTAATATTTGTCTTTTCTCCAAAGACTTTCTTTACTCAAAAAGATTACAAATCTATTTCTTTTCTTCCCCTTCTGAAGCAGCTCCTATCCTGGGAAACAGCCACTGCTTGGCACTGTGTACAACTGGACTGAACACGCTCCCACATAATGACATACTACAGACATCTCTCAACTTCTACATATGTTATGTATTACTCGTAAGTATTCACTCATGCAAATGTTAGAATAAGAATTTCCATGGAGATCAGTGTGCAGTTTCTACAGCAGCAGTACAGATTGTGGCAGTTTGTCACTGGTCTTCAGCTTCAACATTTTTTCAGCTGGAAGACCAGTTAGGTGATAGGAGGATTATGCTACATGTATTCATTTTATTATGAATATACAGACATATATATACTACAGATAAAAAATATGACCCCCATTTTAAACTCTATAATTCTCACTCCTAACCTATTATTTAGGGGCGTCCATTAAGGTTTGCTAACACATCTTTACCTTTGCAAATTTCCATTGCCTATAGCTCGAAACCATGTTCATCTTCAACCCCATAAAAATACCAGTACGTGCAGAAATGCTCCAAGAGGAATGTTTGTAGTTGACTGGTGGAAAAATTGCCCAAGATTGTGACGTACCTACCAAACTTAGCAGAAAACTCTGGACACTACAAAAGAATAGGAATGTGTTGATCAGAAACCATGAATCTTGGTTCAGGCCTGCTGACATATATTTTTAGATTTGCAGAACAACAAACCCCAGCATTTAGGAGTCAAAAAAGGTTCTCTTTGGATCAATGAATTAACAGAAACTGCATCTCAGCTGCAATTAATT
>WEIT01029122.1:21685-39760 GCA_013389985.1 Dryoscopus gambensis
AAATATTGCCCCAGAAAAACATGCGCACCAATTGTGCAATGAACTGACTTCCAGTAGCAAGGAAAAATGAGTGCTTAGAAAGAAACCCTTGTTATGTTTTCATGCATTCCTGTGATCTATTGAGTCTATTGTATGGTTTACATGCTTCCACACTTACAGAAGTAACTGCTGGGGGAAAAGCCGGGTTCCATCTCTCACGTTACATTTCTGCACAGAAGTATTTAATTCTAGTGACACTTTGTTTATGAAACTTACAGCAGATCTATGAAAGTTAGACATTTATGAAATTTGTACATAGAAAGGAGTAGAACTGAATTTATAACCGAACCAGAAAATGGCTTCTCCAGAAAAAGAAAAGAAGAAACCTCAAATCCTTTATTAAGTTAAAGCAAGCAAACCCGTCAGAAAGACTTAGGTAACACTCCCTGTACCAAAACAGGGACCAGTTCTACCCCTCTGTGAAAGAAGGGGAACTAAGATAGGAACAATGCTTTCCCCAGAAAGGCAGACTCTTGAAATGACAAAGACTTCCAGTATCAATCTTCAAGTCCTGCTGAGAGGCACAAACTACTACAGGTCCCGTTCATCATGACCCAGACATTCTTTAAAAAAAAAAATCCTAAAAGCATTATTTTTATATTTGATTTTGTATTTTCACGGGTACATGGTTAATTCAAATTCTTCCTATCTCTTTACCCCAACTTGCTTTACTGTTTGTACAGCACACACAGAAACTATAGTGGTATTTAAAGTACCAGCAACATAAATTCTGTGACAGTCAGCTACCAAGATTTTAAAGAGTTTCTTTTCAAAATTCCGTATTTGTGCATTTTGTTATGAACAGAGGCGTCACTAATATCATGTGATTTTTGTGGTCTATAAAAGGATGCCTCAAACTTTTCACTAGTGAGACACGCACACACTTGATGAAATTTCACGGAAACTCCTGCGTGACAGAGTTACACCTGCAACACTACTGTCACTAAATACTTGGATTATGACTTCTCCTAGGGTTAAAATAGTAATTCAAAAGCAAAGTCAAGCTGGTACAGAACTTTTCACTCTCTGAAATATCCTGTTTTCATTAGATCACAGAAAAGCTGGTGGGAAATTACCCCTGATGGACATTGGGTCCAACCCCCACTCAAAGCGAGGTTACACACACTCTGGGTCAGGATGGCTGTGACTTCATCAAGCAAACTCTTGATAATCATGTCCAACCTGAGCCTAAGCCTTCCAAGCAACAATTCCTGGCCATTACCCCGTGTTCCAATAGCTTCCACTCAAGGACAGCTCAGCTCTGACATTTCTGTAGTTCTTCAAGTAGCTCTAGACGCCATTATAACACCCTCTCAGCCTCCTCTTCACCAGCCTAAACAAACCCAGCTTCTTCAACCCCTCTTTGCTGCAGGGTCCTGATTATCTTGATTGTCCTTTGCAGGGACCTTTCCAGTTCTTTGGCACTCCTCAAAATGTGAAGCCCCAAACTGGGCACAATAGCTCAGGTGTGGGCCCAACAATGTCACACAGAAGGAAGCCACTGCCCTTGATCTGTGAAATATGGTACAACACAGAACTGACAGCTACCAGAAATTCCAGATCAGTTGGTATTTCCAAATGAAAGGCAATGAGTCACTCGCTTTTTCTTCAGATCCAATCTATATATGGTACAGATCATGAAATACGATGACATACAGATTTGTAGTATTTTTTACTCAAGAGAGATGAGCTCAACACTGACAGTACATTTTTTTCTTGAAATCCTTGAAAACACAGGGAGGGAAGTGCAGAATCTTACAGATACTTTTGTGAAAAATAACTTATGATTCACCACAGCCTTCCAGTACCAAAAGTTAAAGATACTGTCATGCAACTTCATTCTGAACTAAATAAAGCTTTTTGAAAAAACTGCCCTGACAAAATTATTTTAAAAAATCAAAGTCTAAATTAATTAAATAAATAAAAATAAGGAAACCAACACTGGTAAAATTGTTTAATGAAATAAGCAGAACAAGAGTAAGGTCTCAACTTTAAGAAAATCACTCACAATCTGAAAGCAACTCAGGGATAAGGTCTGTGGGCCCTGTTGTGGGGAAAAAACCCCTCAACACAACAACTAAAACACAACAAAAACCTGCCCAGTTTTCATTTACCCCCCAATGAAACAATTTTGGAATTCTTCTCCTAAAGTGGATGATCCATAGCAAGGCCAGTTTCAATTAAATTATCCTGCTCCTCTCTGTGCTAGAAGTAGTCCAAGAACTGCATTTAAACACTCCTTTCTTGGCTACAATTTTGCTCTTTGTCACAGACAAATGCATTTTGCAGACTGTCTTCACAGCCTGCTTCCAGAGGAACCAGTTTGGGTTCTGAAGGAAACCTCAATCTTTCCTTATCAGCCTATTTATTCAGCTTCACAGTGGCCTGAATGCATACAAACCTGTGTATCAACCACATACACCAACCTAATAAATAAGGCGTAGACTCTTAGAAGGTTGGAGAAGAACTAGTAATCACTTTCTTTGTGAGAGCACTTCTATAGAAATGAACTGCAAGTAAGAGAATCTAATATGTGTTGAATTAAATCTCAAAAAACAACTTCAATGCACTGTAGGCACAAAACATTGCCCTTTAAATGGCTTTAAAAAACACTCAGCATGTTCCAAGAAAGCAATCTGGATATAAGAAAAGGCAGGTAAGTAATGTGTATTGGCTTTTACTGAGTAGTAAGGAACTGATCACCATTCTCCTCCTGAGAAATAGTGCCTGCACTTAAGAGATATTTGGTGTTAGAGCAGTAACTAAAAATCAGACATAAGCTGCTCAGAAGAACAAAAGAAAGAAAATGCATGGGATACAAAGAGAGCAGCAGAGGAAGTGAAGAGTTAAACTAAGATGTGAACTGTAACACATTCAGAAATAAGGAACATGTTTCTTACACTTTTCTGCACCAAAAGTTTTAAGTACAGCAACTAAGAGCTGAACTTGAAAATCAGTTTATTTACATTGATGTATTTTTTTAGACTTCAATGAGTCTATTACTACTGCCTTCTGAAAGCATCAAGTACTCTTCCACGTGGATTCTTTAAATTGAACAGTACAAAAGAGACTCATGTCTAAAAATATTCAACCTTCAAATTTTCTTATTTTGGGGGTTTTTTTGCATCTCTGTGGTATGAGTGAACTGTAGTAGAATCTGTCAACATGTAAAATATCCAACATTAATCCAGCAGATCACGTGGCCGCTTGAACAGTGACAAGGTGTCAATATACTTCATTAATATGGTTGAATTACAACACCACAGAGATTGATGATACACAATATGCAAGACCATGAATGCTAATACATAAATCCAATAGAATTCAGCCTAGATTAGATTTGCTAGCTGTCAGGCATTGTTACATAGCATTAATTTTCCCCGCTGTTATCAAAGCACTGCAGAGATGCAGTGAGACACAAAAATCACTTGAGATGTCTATGTCTTTACATGCTATGAGTACTGAGCAGCCTTATGGAGAGAACACTATACCTGATAAAAGTTTGTCTTGTGAGCTAGTGGCTTCTCCATCATATGCCACAAATACCCACAATAACACCAACCGGTAACGTATCAGCCTAGAGAAGCTTTCCAGCTTGTTTTTGTTACTCTGGTGAGGAGATATCATTATTGTAAGACACCAGTATGTATTTTTCTAAATGAATTGTTTAGAAAATAGTCCCTTTAGAACATATTTGGTGCCCAACTGCCTCACAGGTTAAAGAAATAAAAACATTGTATCAAAACTAGTTTTATATTATTAGCACAGCACTGTTATGCCTAAATTTTCTCCCTATACATTATTCTAACTATACTGCCCCCTTAGAGTGCTGCTACAAACAGCACGGATTAATAAAGGCTTGAAAGACTCTCTGGAGGTGACCTAGCCACAACTCTTGCGCTAAGCAGGTCAAAATAGCCCTGGCAGCTTGGGGCCTCGTACAATTCTGAGCATCTCTGAGGATGTTCTCCATGAACACTCTGGGCAATCAGGCACCGATTTTTCTTTTCTTTGTCTCTAACTGGCATTTTTTCATGTTGCGATTTGTCCACATGGCTTTTTGTCTTTTCACCATGTGTCCAAATGAAGAGCTTGGCTCCATCTGCTCTATATCCTTCTACGACATAATTGAAGACAGCACCAAATCTCATCTCAGCTTCTCTTACTAAGGTTGGACGGACTCAGTCCGTCTCTGCTGGACTCACGCCAGCGCATCATTGCGTTTCTTGTACTGGGGAAACCAAGACTGCACACAGTGCTCTGGGTGTGGCCTCCCAAGGGATGAACAGAGGGAACCATCACTTCCTTTGCCTTGCTGGCTACACCTCTGCAATGCTCTACTGTGCAGTTGGCTGCCTTTGCCACAAGAGTACACTGCTGACAAACAAAAATGAAGTTCTTACCCATTAACACATCATCCCACGGGGGTATTTATGTAAAGCACTCAAGAACAAAGACTTTTTAGATTTAATCTGAAAGTGTGGAGGCATATTGGGCCCTTCAGCTCTAAGCAGTCTGGAATTAATGGAAGGAATTGTCATCAGCTCCCTCACACGCAGATTGTCCTGTTCTCCTGCTCCTGTGCCTCAAAGAATGGAGGTGGAGAGTTGTGCAAAGATAACCTTCAAGAGCAAACTGATCTTGCAGAGGGCAGAACTTCAAGGTAAAGAATATCTCCAAGGGTTAATCTTATCACTTCATTACAGCTCACACTTTAACACAATTTACAAATACAGCTTCCTCACAGGTATATTTATTTTATACCAGTACCACCATCATGGCTGCCCACCAATGTGTTTAAGGAATGCCATACAAGAAATAAACATACAAATAAGAAAAAAAAAAAATCTTTAAAACCCCCTGGACAGAGTAGAGATGCAAAAAAACCCCAAAACCAACCCAACCAAAAACTAAACCAAATGAAAAGCAGAGGAAAAACAAAATAAAAAGTATAGAAGCTAGAAAGAGTTTGTGAAAAATTCACATTCTTATGCAGAAGTAAGAACTTCCTCCATACCCACTTACACATTTATGTGCCTTTGTGTCCTAATATTACAAAAATCTAAGGCATAACAATTCAAACCTTACAAAAAAACCAACCCCAAACCAACAACAAAATCCCGACAACAATCCAAAACCAAAACCACAAAACACAAGCACCACCAAACACAGAAAACGTTTGTGATCGTACCTCAATGACCTGCTACCTTGAATTGTAATTACAACAATACAACAGCAGTGGAATTGGAAAAAACGCAAAATTTCTTAATACACTCCCAAGCCTGTTCTTTAGACCCAGGCAGAAATTGCAAACCATCCACAGTTATTTTTTTTTTCAGTGAATCTATTATTACTGTTGGCTTTTCTTTTCCTGCTGATGAGTCCCTACTCTTTTGTCTACTACTTTTCCCTTTCAGAAATTCTTCATGGCCCCAAAGGTTGAATTTTACTGTCATGGAGCCAGGAAAGCAATATTCCACCAGAGGTAGAAATGTGTCCTATTATCGGTAATTCAAATGAGGCTCAGAAAAAAACAGAATATGGACAGAACTTATTTAAAGGTTACCAAATCATTTTAATAAATATTCAGTAGCTCAAAGTGCTATGGTTTTGGTATAACTTGCCAAAACCGTAATGGAGCTAATCAGAAGCTGAATATTGTGGAAAATGTGGCTTATAGTTTTTTGGAGGGCTAGAAAAAAGAAACTAGCAATGGCATTAAAAAATGACAATATTTGGTAAGGTTTGAAGCAAGACCTGTGTTTTACCTTGTAAATCAAACTAGTTGTTAAGGCTGAAGATACTGTTTGTTATAAATACCAACAAAAGTCACTGACACTTTTTTGCTGCTAAACTTGGGTTCACAAGGACTTAGATGGCACCAGTGGAACTTCCCAAAAACATTACTGTACAAAAGAATATGATCCCCAGAAAAAAAATACAGGACATAGAATACACAGCAATTGTCAGTCAGTTGCCAATGCTCTTCTCCATGTAGGGTAAAAGAAGAACTTTATGCACACACAAGTTGTATATTCAACTTGTAAAACAGGCCGTTTTACCCGAAAATAGGAAATGTTAGAGTTACAGCCTTGTATTTACATTGCAGCAGTTCTGCAGCATTGCCTGTAATCCTGACTACAGGAAAAATACATTTTTATATAATTTTGCACTTTAATAGCAAGTCTTCACCCATTTATAGCAAATTACTTGCTAAATCTAGACCAGTAAAAACAGAACTTGTGTTCTTACTTTACTTCCTGTGTATGCTTTTTTGACTCAGAACTATTCTTCTTTTATGAAATTCAAATTCTTAAAAAAAAATCCAAACAGAAATAGAAATGGTTTAGACCTAATTATCTTTATACTATTTATGGTCACCACTGAATATATGTAGAAACTACTAAAGATTAGAAATGCAAGCACTAGGCTAATTTTGAGATATACAACCTTGCTTTAAAACGTCTAGAAAATATAAAACAGAAAGTATCATAAAGAGAGCAAACATAGGAAAGGCTGACAAATCAGAAAAACCTGTCTGCTGGGAGTTTGCTTAATTATTAATTCTTACCTTCTGTGCTTAATCCAGGACTTGAAGTGAATTTTGCTACATCGACGATCTTCACAGCGAACTGCTGCCCTGTCTCCCTGTTGATGCATCGCCGCACGACGCTGAACGGACCCCTGCAACACAGAGAAACCAGCAATGAATAACCCTTCTCTTCTTCAGTGAGCTGCAGTTCTCTTACTTCTCAACAAGGTTTCCACTCATGCATTCAAATGTAGTATTTACACAGAATATACCTCTTGTCCTTACTGCCCATTAAATATAAAATTAATAGTTCCGACTATAGACTGGTGTAAAGAACATCAAGTGAGTTCTGTATTTTCCTATATTAAAGACATATTCTCTACCCTGACCCTTCAGAAAGGCTATACTCTTAGAAACCTTATGTAATATGTAGCTGACATCATTATTATTAAATTTTAAGTGGACCTTATTTAGATATAAAGTCCAAATAGGGGGAAAAATAGAGGTGAGAAACACATTTCTTCTTTCAATCCTATGCTGAAGGGATAAAGGACAACGACAAGAGTAACAGAATTGTGAGCTGTTTCAGTTATTTGTCTGTTGTACACAAACTAGGTTTATTTCAAGTTTGACATCACCAGATACAAACAGCCTCCATTACAATACTTTGAAACTCCATAAAAGCTCATGATTTTCTCTAATCTGTGGCACTTAGAGAATCCCCACAGAAGTTACAGATGAAAATATTAAAATTAGTTTAGACAAATGTTAATATTTCACTCAAATAAAAACGTAGTTATTTTTTGAAATTGAAGTTACATTTACCAAAACATCAATTAGAACAATGGCAACCTTTTAAAAACCATCAGCACCAGTATGTATTTTTGGAAGCATCTTTTAGTAGATCATTTAAGTTCTTGGTGCCTTAAGTTATAATATGGAATCTTCCATCCAATGTTAACAACCAATATAACATCTTCTGTCTAATCTTCCATCCAATATAACAACCAATACCAGCAGATAAATAGGGCAGGTCAAGCTTGCAAACATGAACAATTAGTATGTTATGAAAGCAGAACAGGATTATTTTAAGAGTACACAGCTGTGGCAAATATACCCTTTTTTACTGCTCCTTATTTAATGACTGACATATGAGTTCTAAAGAAATCCATTCTGAAGTCTTTTCAAAAAGATGTGAGGAAAAATTTGAGTATGGAAAGAGCCTTGGTTCAGAAGTTTGTCCATTGAGTGAACATTCACCTGCTGAGTGAAATAAATGCTTTAACATAGCTTGAAAGACAAATTCTTCCATTCAAACAATGAACTGGAAGTTAGTTGACAGGTTTCTGAGCAATGAGATTGCAAAGCAACACAATTCTCCAAATAAAAGATACCCTGAGGAGGCAGAAATGTCCCTCTGAGGGCCCTTATAAACCTTTATAACTGGCTTTCGATATTCCTTTACACACCAGATGATTCAAAGTGTGTAATTCATCACATTACCAAAGCTGTACTCACGTAGCTAAAATCCAGGTTTTGTACTCTTTCAACATACAACATCCTTGCAAAGATTTCCTGAAATAGGATTATTTCTGACAGAGAACATGAATACCAAAACTAGTCAATGAATCCCGATCTAAGTATTCACAAGTAAGGAAAATATTTATTAGCACAACTATGGACACGTGAATTATGCTGAGGTACTCAGACAGAATTAACTACTCAAGAAAATGCCTGTTTGTTTTCTTTCTTCTTTCCTTGCTCCAAACACACAATGAAATCCCCCATACTGATGGCTATTTTCTCTTCTGAATCCACACCCCAGCATTATTCAGTATCTGGTCTTTTACCAACAATTACCATAGATATTTTAAAAAAAGATGATCAATTAAGCTTCTAATACACAGAAATCTGCTTTCATCGTTAAATGAAAAAGGTTCAGCTGACTTCATTCGGCATTGGAAGGATACAGCTATTGACTTAGAATCCTCCCCCCACGTTTCAAAAAGTGATTTTCTACGGAAAAGTCCCTCTTTATATAGATCAGGGTCACCTTCTTATCCCAAACTTCTGCTTACTCCTCTAGCATCCACCAAAGTAAAATCGTTTTAAAATAGTGTAAATACACTGAGATTATGCTAATCTAAAACCATTTCAAAACCTAAACTGCAGCTTTGGAATAACATTTGCAACACCTGCTTTCACTCCCAATTGTCAAAAATCCCTAGAAACGAAATGTATTTAATTCAAATGATCCTTTTTCTTTCCATTCTCATTGTTGTTGTGCTTTTAACATATTCTGATATAGAACAGTAGATCACTGGAGTGCCGAGATAGCTCACTAGACCATATTCTTACTTGTACGTAGATCCCTGATTTCTGTTAATTCACACAAACTCTATGAATATCAATATTTCTCGCTGTTGGCTGAGCTACTTTTAGATCTCCTGGTTTTGCCAAGTCTGGGCAGGAGAGCTTGCCCAGCCACCATGGTGTGTGTATGTGCTTTGAGCAGACAAAAGAGAGTTGGAGGAATCATAAATCAAAAAGGAGCCTACAAACTGCAGCTCTGAGAGGATCAGATCTGCATGTAACCCACCTTTATCTTGTGCAACCATGGCCTCATTTCTCCTTCCATTATCTATTAACATTTTAAAATCCTGACTTGAGTCATTTCGTTCCTGCATATTAAATCTGGGACAAAAAAATTAGAGCACTTTATTCAGTTCTGTAACAGAAAAGGTACAGAGATATCCCTATATCCTCAACCTTTATGGCCATATTGAAACTTCACTATGATTTTAACAGTGACTTCTTTACTTGGACTGAGGAATGTCAAAGACTCTTAAGTAAATGAAATGTGCTGTAAAGCATAAAATACAAGAATTGGGGTTGGAACCAAGTGATCTTTAAGGCCCCTTCCAAACCAAATTATTTTGGATTCTATGAATTCAGTGATACCCACAATTAACTCATTTTACTGAAACAATACAGCAATTTCATATAGAAATAAAAATACTTTTAAACACAACTTGAAGAAAAACTGAGCTTCTTACAAATCTCAGATTTCCAACTTTTTCAAAACTCTCTCTCATAGTCAGGCTGCACACAGCCTCAAAATAGTGTTAAGACACTACATTAGAAGAATACATCCCATGACAAAAGCATCACAACAAAAGCTTGAATAGTCCAATTTAAGGTAATTTTAAAACACTCCTGAGAGGTGCCCAGATCAATTAAGCAAACACCACCGCTTCCACGTGCCAAATAACACAAAGGAACTCTTAAATAAATGATGGTTGCAGTTAGTCCTCTCCAGCTGCAATGGCACACAGCAAGTTTACAAATTAAGTTACAACAGCCCACGGTGATCCTGTACAACCTGGGTCAGAAAACAAGAATCCATGTTTCCCAACGCAAGAGCTCCAAACCTTAATTAGAAGCTGAGTAACAAGAGTCTTTCAGGCCACCCTGAGTCTCGGCACTGAAACCACCCAGTGAGGGAAGGAACCACAACAGTTCCCCTCTCAGCGCAGACCAGGAGCTGTTCAGCAGTTGTGCCTGCAGATGGGGAAATGTGTATCACATCCCTGCTAAATGACAAATTCTAAAGCTCATTTTGCCAACCCTGCAGCTCGAATTTCACAGATCTAAAGTACAGAGGTGACAGATTGGGGAAGGAACAACTGTAACCCTAGACACAGATCATCAAAGCTGTCACAGATAGATAAGACTGCTTACTTATTTATTAAGAGTAACTGAGTTAAACTGTGTAAGACTTCATTTTCTAAGTCCTACAAACTGCAACCACGCCATATGCTTTATATTTCATTTCTCTCTGTGCTCTCTCTTTAACAGACATAACCCAAGCTTGCAAAATCTTTCTCTGCGTCAGCCTGCACACCACAGACTACACCAGCTCAAATATGAGGATCCTTAAAACATGCAAGCAGCAAGGACAGATGATTTCTTCACTGATATTTTGTCAAGGTTGGCAGCAGCACACTCCAACACCTGGAACACTTGGAGTCCCACCTGCAATGTATGCCAAAATCCAAAATGTATGAATTTAAACTGAAGCTGAGATGCACGATGAGTTTTGCTGTCTTATGCAGATGGAAATCCAATGAGGAGGTTAGTGAGTACATATAGGCCATAAAATGTGGATTGGAATGCTGGAGAGGTTGTCTCATGTCTTTTCATGTTTCCAAAATTTCAAATTAGCAGAGCACGCCTGGTGTAACCTTCATCCTACTGAAACTATTTCCTGATGATAACTTTACTGTCTAGCACAGAGCAGTTCATTTTCTATCAGCTAGACACAAACTTGAAGAAAATCAATTATTAATTACTCTCTCCTTCATGAGTACACCACTTGAATTAGAATAAAACCCTAAAACTTAGATAACAGCAAAGCTTTTTTATCATCTCCTTCACTTTAAATTATTTAACATCATGTGTAATTGGGACTTCAAGGACAACAATCATAAACCAATATATTGCAAACTATCTTTTTATACTACAACCTTGTCAGTTTATCTGTCTGTTCTGCTTCCTGTCTCCTTTCCTTCAATCCCTGATGGTCTGCAAGAAGAGAAGTGGTTGTGTGTGCAATATACTACAGCCTGTTTCCTTCCTGAGTCCCTCCATGAACTGAGGCGATCTGTGAGCATGGAATTCCTGTAAAGATCCTTCCTGAACCCCTTTGCTTCAGAGCCTCAAAACTTGAGATTTTAGGTCATACCAGACCATCACGAATTTGCTCAACATCTCTTTCAAGTGAGTAACAATTTTCTGAGGAACTTAATATAAAACAAGGTGGTTTGGCTCTCAAATGTAGTATCCTTAACTTAAAAAACAAAACCCAAAAAAGCCACAAGTTGAACATTCTGACAGAAAAAAACCCCAAAATAATGAATAATGTCTTCTCCACTGAACAGAGTGCTCCTTTAAAAATGACCTCCCATTTAGAAGTAAAAGGCCCTGGATTCCTTTTCCTTATTTAACAAGGTTTAATAGTTAAGAACTCGAAGGATGAAACACAGGTGTTAAAGTCATCTTAATTCAACATTTTATTTGAAAGATCAGTGTTTTCTAAAAAGTGTTTTGTCAGTTTGTTGCAGTAAGATAGTATAGATGTATACAGATAAAAGTCACATTAAAAAGACATACATACCCAGAATATTTTTTCTTTCTTATTTAAAGGCTGTTCATTTGCTTGCCTAAGCTGCAAACACTGCTTTGTACTAATGTGGTTAATACCTTCAAAACAATTGTATTCAAATTGATGACAATAATTAGAAAGAAAACAATTTGCTACTACATTTAAAAAGAGAGATCTTTTTCCCTCTTCACTCATCCACACAATTTATAACATATACTTGTTCTTTAACTTTCCCTTTCCCTTTAATTGAAGTAAACCTCTTTCGAAAATTAAGTATTCCGAAAATTAATTAAACCTCCAATTAGTCATTGTATCAGCTCATTTACACATGGCACTGCAGCTTAAAATAGTGATTGAACCTTTCTGTGAACTAGCACTTCAGATTAGAGGGCATCCATATTTAGAATGCTATCACTGGCAGTGCTGGGTTGACAGTTTTTGTTTTATTCTCAAAGGAAAATTTAAAATAATGCATTATGATGACTGTGGCACAGAAGAACATTTGGGTTGAAGATCTGATACTTTAGAAAATTAGATATCCCAGTAAAAGCCACAAAACTGAGTTCCCAGACAGCAATATTTCTATCACATTCCATCTATTTCTACTTTTCAACAGCTCACATCTTTGAAACCAAGTCTGTGTTTAAACTCAGCTTTAGGGTGAAACCTAGGAAGAACAAAGCAGTTCACTGGATCCCACCACAGTATGGATACATGTTTTCCCATATTAATGCAACAGAAAAAAAAAATATATATATAACACCAAATGTTAACCATTGCTTTCCATCCACAAGAAAACCAGAGAAGGAGCAGCTACTCCAGTGCTTGTGAGATAGAAATACTGCCCAAGAAAGTCTTAGGGTATGTTTTGAATTTGTGCAGCAAACTGAAAAAAATATTTACCTTCAATTTTAAGATTTTCTGGTGTAATTCAGAAGTTTGTTTACATGGGTTTTGTCAATGTAAGCAAAATACAGGCAGAAAGAGATTTCTTCTGCTGTCCTGTCTTTCCTATCTCCAAGCTAAAAGGGGGACAAGCTATCCTTAACTGATCTGTCACCTCTACCAATAAAAATGGTTTGTGGTCTGATTTTTCTTCCTATCAAGCAAAAAAATTAAGAATCATTTTATCAGCCATTCTACATATCTACCAAATCTCTTAGGCATACATACACTGTAAACAGATGCTGGTATGTAAAAATATCTTTAATGTATCTATAGTTTGTAAACAACTCCTCTTTTACACTGGCTGGCTGGGATATTGAGGGGCTGGAAAAGGGAGAACACTGAGATAAGATGCTCACTAAATTTGCCGTTCTATTATCATGAAATAAATATTTCAGCACCAGTCACCTACAACATTCTTCACACACAAAGAATTCAGAAGGTATTTTTATGTCCACATATACTTCATTTTCTGAATTCCACAATTACCTGTTAACACTGACCTTATCCTTGTCAATTCACCCATTTTATTCATAGACTCACAGAAGGGTTTAAGCTGGAGGATGCTTCTGAAGGGATGTGCTTAATGAAGTTACAAGTACACAGAATGTGTACTTCTTGCTATCAAAAATGATACTACCACGGTGTGGTTCGGTTTTTTAAATAAGAAAACCGAAACTATCTCCCTCCTCGAACACCAGCACTTGCAAATAATTATTCACCTTAGCACACAGACAAGCAAAATCTGTTTTCAATAAATATTGTAGTAATAGGTTTCATGGTTTTAAAAGACTTGTTCTGAACACCGCAGCTGGAGCAGGTACAGAAGCAGGAAGTGCGCTTTGTCGAGGCCTGCTGGAACAAGGTCCCACAGGAGCTGCCGGGCAGCTTCCCGAGGGCCACACGGCGCCCACGGGAGGGCACAGCACGGCACAGCAGCTCAGGGCCACGTCTGGCTGGCACCCAAGTGTGGGGACTGCTCCAAACAGAAGCAATGGCTACTGACACAGACAGCCTGTCCTCTGATCTCCCCTTACTTCTATCTTTCAACTCATTTAAAGTCATTTCCTAGCGAAGGGTCAAGACCTCAAATTCAAGTAACTACTAGGCAGACTCCTTAAGGAGTGCAAGCTCTTGGCTCCACAGATTCCTCTCTCAGCTCATTTCTTCCCTGATATTATGTTTCTAGTGATTCACTACTAATTTGCTTTTGCTGCAAGATTAAACACTGGATACTCTTTTCACTTTCCTAAAACAGCACACAGGTCTAAAACTATGATAACAGAATTTATCTTCAAGAAGGTGACTGATTATTTCTCCCATTTTCAGACAGATGAAAAAGGAAAAAAAAAGATTTTTAGGCATGTATGTAGTAAACATACACAGGTAAATGATGAGACATTTCCCTAACTGAGGTAATAAATAAGGATCTAAGAAAATGTAACTTCTTCAGTAAGTGTTTTTTGACCAGTTTTTTAACTGTTGTTGAGAAAGAAGAATCAAAATTGGTTCATTAAGCTGAAATGAAACGTTCTACCCCCTCAGCAATAAAGAACTCAAGAAACTGATGACTATAACTTTCTCTCTGGTTCACCCTGAGGTAGATGAGAATCTGTATCTCATGCAAGAAGTGATTTTGGGCCAGTGAGGACTGCTAATCAAAGCACAGATCCTAATACTTGAACAGGAGATGGGAGAAATAAGGAGAGCTTTGTCCACTGATAAATTTCCACTGTGAATACTGGAATAAATGCATAGAATCCAAACCCTCAAAATTTTATTTTTACACTCTAACATTCTGTAACACTTCACAGAAAAACACAACACACCAGCAGCTGAATCAAAAGCATCAGCTCAAGAGTGTTCAGGAAAACTGATGCTGTTCTCCTAACAGACTCTTAATATGTGTCCAAGTGTTTTGCCTGTTTCTCTTCCTTGTGAAGAAAAAGAGCAGAAGATCAGGAGACAGTGAACGAAAACAGAAAAAAAAACTGTAAAACTAGTTTAGGTATGAAATCATTCAACGGTGAGGAGAAAAGCAGCAAGAATGAACAAATGTGTCAAAAGAAGCGCTTCAATTACAGGAACAAAAGGGAATATATTAAAATTAATAGCTTTGCCTTCAAAAGAAGAGATGTTGTAGAGCACCCTTCAGGCTCATCAGCTAGAGATGATGATCACTATTTTTCTCTTTTCCCATTCAGAGAACTTTTTTATCCCATTCATGTGTACCACAGCCTTGTTCCATCCCAGGCTGTGGCTTCACCAGCATGTCTTCAGCACACCACTGGCCAAACCGGCAGCCCCTATGGCTCCTGCCTCATCCTGGGGCAGCTTGGGCATGGTTATGCTCAACCAAATCAAAGGAGAAACAAAAACTACTCAAAGTACCCCAGACAAATCAATTCTCCCTTTTTTAATGTGTTGCTTTTCATTCAGGACAGGGGCTTGGTTTGGCTTAAAGCACAGCTGTGCAAAGAGCTGTGTCCAGACAGTCAGACCCAGGAAAGAACAGCTGGGACACGAGATGCTTCAGCAGCGCTGCTGCTGCTAAAGCTGAACCTTGTCTCAGACCACAGTGATTTTTCATAGGGTCCTACAGCCCCCTGTGGGACCTGCACTAGTGCTTCACACCTGCACCCATGCAATGAAGGAAAGGAACTGATCTGAGAAAGTCTTGGGTAAATCCACATACAGCTGGGTCCACTGTGTATTTGTGCTGCAACTACAAGTGCTTTTGCCAGCACACAGAGCAAGATGAATAAGAAAAACAGGAGTATGTCAGCCACCACTGTTGTCAAAAACTCCTTTATGAAATTACACCCTCAGGTGAACGTCGATGCATTAACCACTCCCTACAGTGGTGCCTTAGGTTTTATCTTCTATGTTTTTCAAATCCTGTACTGCCTAGTGTGTAACTGAAGTTTTTTGTGGCCTGCTAGCTGCTGTTCTCTCATGCTGTGTAGACATAACAAATCTCTCTGGGTTTGCTCCTCAAGGACACCAGGCCCGAAATGCGTAAACTAAAATCTTAAGAAGGGGGGGAGGGTAAATTTGGGGAAATTATATCATTAACTAAAGTTACAGCTGGAGAATTAACCCTGACATGCAAATGGAACAAACTTATAAAAGTGTGAAGAACTCGTGACTCGGGGTCCATCTTGGGTGTAGCCTTTTGACTGCCCAAGGTATGCCTTGAAGGCCCTTCAAATAAATACCTACCTTTATTCCTTTACTCTTGTCTAGTCTCTGTGTTTTAGGTGGCTCCCTCAGGCATCAACACCATCTCTCCCCCTGCACTCTGGTTATGTTTTATTCCCCTTTATGACTTTTAATACCAACTTTAAATCTATCAGTCCTGCTAACAAAACTGAGCTTACATACTATTTCCTCTGCTCACTCTCGCAGATTTATCCAAGCCTAACAAAATGCCTTTTCTTTTCTTTAATGACAGGTTCTCTCATTTCACAATCTCTTCCTAGCACCTGTTCCAGTTCTAATTTTCCTTAACAAAAGCAGCCAGAACCGTGAGTAGAACTCCAGATGAGGTTTTAGCAAGAGTTTGCACAATGCTAACAATGTTTTCTTCTCTGCTGGAAATATTGTGCCTGGTACACAATCCTGTATTTGCCTTCTTGACACGCACATCAATAAGCCACCTACTACAGCTGCCTTCTTCTGCTGAGCTGTTTACAGCCATCCACCCTCAGTCCACCCCAAAGGTTTACTAGTTTTTCCATTCTCAAGTGGTGAATTCTCTTTTAGAAGTTCATAATTTCCACTACTGATGTCCTTTCTGGATGGTGTCCAGGTCCTCCCCTGCGTTACCCTCGAATGTTGTCTTGCAAGAAGGATACTTTAACTGTAATAGTACAATTCCATTTAGCCTTTTTTAATTTTAAAATAACCTGACAGACATCTAATCCAAAACTGGTCAGTGACAAACCTTCATTTTTACACTATTTCTTCTCTGAATGCCCTGTGCTAATTTCTTCTTTAATCCAATATGGACTACTTAGATTTATCATATTGTTATCTTTCTGGATTTTTTAAAAAAACCCAGCAACCCAAAGTACAAGAGGGAAGTCAGAGAGAAGCAGTGGAAGATCTGATTCATAAAAGAGTTTTTCTCATTGCCTGGAACACACCAGCACTAATTCAGCTGCCCCAACACTACTGCCTTACAAAATCAGAGGTTTCCTACAGGTTCATTACAAAGGACAAAGGTACATCTAACTTGCATGGGCCACTACAGAAGTAGAGAAGAAACTTAACATTTTTAATGGAAATAACCTCATTTAAATATTGCTATAATGTCTGTGGTAACATATGACAGTTCCTCAACACTGCAAATGTATCACCTTTATACTGCATTATATGCGAAATAATCAGCAATGCTTCAGGGGCCTCTCTGCTCCTCATGTCTGACTAACAACAAAACTCCCATTTAATTTGCTACCACTACACACCAAAGTCTTAAACTTGAAAGACAGCAATGGTCAAAAAAAAAATTATTTTCATAACACACATGTAGACCCAAACAGAATTTACTCTGACAGCTAGTTCAATCAAAACTGCTTCCTGTACAGCTCAATATTAATTTTTGTTCAAAAAAAAAACCCAACAAAACCAAACCAAAACCAACAACTCAGCTCGGTTTGGCTGTTACTAACAACCATAGGCTCCGGGGTATTTCTGTGGGCATACCAATTCACAAGAGCCTTTGGAGCCAATAAACAGAAGTTACTGAGGCCAGTAAGAGAAATCAAGTTTCTAAGTGAGAAAGTTCTCCACTGCAGCACTGGTCAGTAAAGCTAAATTACCTGAAACATCTTGATCCAGACAGACTTTCCTGTACTTCTTACAGGAGTGTGGCCTCTGAACTGCCAAACACATTAATGTGCTGGGAAAAGGAAAAGTATCCCGAAAAGAAAGTCCATCTTGTGTGTTTCAAAAGTATTAAATTTCATAAGTTGTCATCAAAATCGTGTATGAGACGAAGGAAAGCATAAATATGTGAGGTTTTCTTTTAAAGATGTTGGAGAACTTCCAGTATTTCAGAAATTGAATTTATGACTCAAATCATCAGCCTTTAGGGTCATTCATAACATTTTAAATTATGGAAGGATTATGGGATTTATTATGAACATTCAGCTGAATATTGGGAAAAAAAGTTTCTGGTTACGATATTTATAAGAGGTTGGTGAATTCCCTTTCCAGGGCAGAAATGAATGAATTCTGACCTCCTAAGGTCTGAAGCTTTCAACAATGTACTGAAATGAAAAATCTGTCACAGATGACAAAAATTTAGTTTCTCTATCTGGATCTGCTGGGTTTCTGAACAGCAGTTTCTTGTATTTCTACATATTTAATGCATATAAACTACTGTTTGAAG
>WEIT01029122.1:43333-62043 GCA_013389985.1 Dryoscopus gambensis
AACCAAACCAAAAAAGCCTGATAAGAGCATATTAAGTTTTCAGTTTCATTCACTATTGCATAAAATGCCTGTCTGAGGTATCAATTTCCCCATACCATACAGTTACATATTTTTATTATTATAGCACACCAGCACAAAAACATCTCACACATTGGGTCAAAAATGAGGTAAAACCCCAGAAATTTAACTGATATTAAATGTGACAGTGTTTGGAAGCCTTTATAAACAACGTAGTTGCTGATCAGACAATGAATTGAGTTGTCCTGTAAAAGTTAGAGCTGAGCACAACTCAGCAGTCACAGACCTTAGTTTACTAAAAGACAGAGAAGTGCTCATGTCTGTGAAGCACATCAAGATTTAACTCCACAGAACAGCAAAAACCCAATTCAGCAGGATTGACTTTGATACTTCTTGTCAGCTGCTAAAACCTTTTTCATTAGTGTCCTGTGTTCTCTACTCTTTTCACCCATTAGCTAAAATCTGCACATTACTACAAATAGAAAAACAAGGATAGACTTTTTTTGTTTCTTCAGGAATGTTAAAAAAGTTAAATCCCAATGAAAATGTAAACCCAGTGCACTGCCAAAATCTACCATTCTTCCTGACAATTACTGATGTGTAATTTTCAAAAATCACTGGTTTTAGCACATGGAAAACTCCGCTACTGCAAATGGCAAGCTAAACAGCATCACAAGGAGCTCATTCCAGTTTTGTGAAGTTTATATCCATGATTTATAATTAAGAGTTTCTTTAGTCCAGCACAGAGTTGGATTTTTGGTTAGAATGCACAGTTATGTCCCATCTCCTCTGTTTCCCTATCAATCTTTCCCATCTATTGACAAAGGTTTAGCTTCAGATCACAATCTAACAACAGACAGTCCTACACAAATATTTTAATCAATATTTTTATGTTGTGCCTCAGATCTTTATCTGGGAACAACAGGCCCTGAATTTAAGTTAAAAGAAAATTCCTCTGCAGACAGCAGAATTAAAACAGAAGAACACATTTAGAACGCAGACTATTTCTAACAGCTGAGAGTTACTTAAATCCATAGACACAATCTAACTAAGAAAAAAAAAAGGAAAAAAAGAAGACAATTATCTGAGTACCACAAAAGTCTCATTTCCAAAGATCTTACAGAAAAGACATGCTAAAGGCTTTGAAAACTGGTTATGCTTCCACAATGATAAGCACAGGTATTCACACGAGCTCACTGCAGGTATGCAGGGATATCTGGTATCCACAGCCCCTCTCTCAGCTACAGAAAAATCACAGGGGACATCACTCCTCCACCTCTCAGTTCTTCAGGAGCTGCGAGTGAAATGCAGAGCTACAGGACTTTGCCATCTGCCAACATGACACAGGAGAGCCCCCTCCTTTCTTTTTTTAAAATTTCCCTAAAAAACCCCAAACATCTTAAAAGCCACATCACAGCCTGGCCTAAATTAAAGTTTCCAATTGCTCTACTGAGAGCAAATAAGGCCAGTTTGGGAGAAGAAAAAAGCAGTTTATGGAGTTTTTCATTTGGAATTCAAGCAGTCCTGTGATACCAACAGAGAAAAAGGTAGCTCCTGTGCTTTCATGTACACTAGCAAAGAAATACAGATATCACCAATTTACCAACAGAGAAAACAGAAATGAATGATGCTCCTTTTCTCAGAGCATTGTAGTCTTCTGCTGTTTGGAAAAAGTTAGGCTGAAAGTTATGAAAACAAATAGAGCTGCCAATACAGCAACAGATGAGAACCTGTTTGGACCTCCTTCACATTAGAACTTTGCAGTAAGCTCTGAAAATACTACTTCTCTCCATGGTCATGAAGCTTAACCATGACACTTCTTAGGTTGTCCCCCTTGCAGCACTTAGAACTACCACATTGTCTTGAAATCTTCAGAAAAAACCTCCTTCAGTAATTGACTAATAATGCCTTATTAATGAAGGCACTTTCTATAAGCAAGAGCTACAGTTTCAGTATATGTTTTTCTCCATATTTTCCCCACATATTTGTGAAACAATAAAAAACTCACCCTTAAAAGCTAAACACTAAAAAAAGTAAATTACTCGCAGGTTATCAACTATAGTTCCTGGAAATGCATTGCTTTCCATTTCAAGCTGCCTCTGCCTTGCACAGAGCATCTTTCTTTGCACCTTAAGATCAACACAGGCCACACCAAAGTGCTTGAACATTATTACAGCTGTGACCGAATGACAAAGCTAAATACACAAAACAAAGCTAAAGGCACAAAAACATTCACACTGCATCTGAACACAAGTCTTTTAAGGCTGGCTGCTTTCCTAGCAACCTTCCTTCCCAGGAACACCCAGAGAGCAGGCTGTGCATTGGACAGACTGCAGGAGCAGCTGCCCTCAATGCATTAAAATAACAAACGAAACACAAATTTACTAAAAAAAAGAGTATTAACATTTTCATACATGCCTTAGAGTAATCTAAATGCACTATAGGTACCATTTTGGGTCAAAACCAAATACGACCAATAAAAAACTCTATTACTTAACATGAATTTCCAGCACAAGCAGAGAGCTTTCCACTCCTATGCACCTCCTTTACACACAACCAGATTATTTTGGCCAGACTTCAATGACTCTTTTCTGTGCTCTGCTGCACCTCTAGACATTTTACAAGAGCAGAAAAGTTGGGGAGATGCCAAAAGTGACTCCAGCTGCCACCTGGACTATGGCTTGATGAGTGCTTTAAGAACTATTATACAGGTAAGCAGGAAATAAGGAAATCCTGTCCTTCCACTTCTGCCAGGTTCTTCCTATCAGCCTGGGCAGAGGTGTGGCCCCAGCGAGACAGGTAAGAAATGGACCTAGTGAAAAATAACCCTTCACAAAGAACCGGGCTTTTGTAAGTTGGTTATCAGTTCTCTTCTGGCCCTGGAAGTATCACTTCTTTCAGAAACAGATGTTACTTCAATCAGCCTGAAACAAAGACAGCAGAGCGTAACTTGAGTGCTTGCCAAAGGACAGAAGATTGTTAGCAGAATTAGACAGGTCTCAAAAACATTTGAAGAATCTTATTTACAAAACAGGTTTGGCTTCTCTTTTACACTGATAGTCTTCTATTTTACACTAATTCAAATTACACTAAGATTACTCCAGCCAGAAGCTTAATAATGAAAGTAAAGCTAAGATCTCATATAAAGATCACTCATATAAAAGCAAAATTCACATCCCACGACTTTTGTGTCAAAAGCTAATTCACTTTTGCTGAAAGTTTATATTCAAAGAGTTAACCTATCATTTGAAAACACATCTAAATTAGTTGAGACTCAACATAATACAAAATGCTGAAACAAAACCTTTTTGCTGTTCCTACAGCTATTAAAAATCCTGAAATTTTAATCTTTTAGTATACAAACAGATGATCATTAAAAAGAAGCTCTCCAAAACCATCTATTTCATTATCAGTTAGATAACCCACACTGCACTACTGTAATTATGCAAGTTCAGAGGTTATTTTAGGCATAACACCTATCTGAAAAAAAAAGCAGTGTTATTTCCCACAGATTTTAGACCACCTGCATTTTCCACATTTGTTTCCATATTTGTTTTTTAACAGTAAAGTGCATTTTTCAGGTGGGAAGTGACCTCTGGAGGTCGTTTGGTCCAAGCCTCTACTCCAGCAAGGCCACCTAGAGCCAACTGCCCACAACCATGTCCCGGTGACTTTTGAGTATCTCCAACAATCAAGCATCTCCCTCGGCAGTATGTGCCAGGGCTCGGGAGCCCTCACAGTTAAAAAGTGTTTCCCAGTGTTCAAGTTTCTGCCACTGCCTCTGATCCACTGGGAAGAGCCTGGCTCTGTCCTCTTTGAACCCTCTCTTCAGGTATTTGTGCACATCAGTGAGATCCGTCCTGAGCCTCCCCTTCCCCAGGCTAAGCAGGCCCAGCTCTACAGCAATGCCACACTATTTACACAATATAATGCACAATACATTAAACCACATTGTTTTGTTCTGTTAACAGGACACATTAAGTTGTCTCTTCACATCTGTGTTGATGTCACTCCATCAGGTTTGTGTGAGTGTTGACACACATCACAGCCAACATCTGGGCTGTCAAGAGCTGTCTCTTGCAAAATTCAGTCACATGCACACAGAGAGCAGAATAGTTTCTCTGGAAAAATCAGGGGAAGGTATCATCCCCACCAATTTTTTTCAGATGATAAAACCCCTCGGTAAGAGTTACCAGATTTATGTCTGTCAAGATAAAACTTCAGGGTCAAATGAACAAAATTCTGTGGTTTCTTTTTGACATCTGGCCTGGCTAGCACAGGATGCTGCACTGTGATAATGCTGTGAAGTCTAAAATCCCAGCAAAAGGAATAGTCAGTTTGAAAATTCTTCCCTGAAATTATAAAAGCACATAACAGCAGTTTCAAAGGTATTCTTCTGATTTGAGATATGACCAAAATGTGATAAGGTTTAAATTTGTCCAAGCTAACAAAGACAAACCCACGTGCTTTCCCTCCGAGTGCCAGAACTACATGTCTTTTAAAATACTTCCAGGGATGGTGACTCCTCCACTTCCCTGAGGAACCTATTCCAGTGCTTGACAACCCTTTGTGTAAAGAATTGTTTCCTTATCCAATCCAAATCTCCTCGGCACAACTTGAGGCCATTTCCTCTTGTCTTCACTTGTTGCCTGGAAGAAGAGACCGACCCCCACGTGGCCACAACCTCCTGTCAGGGAGTTGTAGAGAGCAGAAAGATCTCTCCCGAGCCTCTTTTTCTCCAGGCTGAGGCCCCCCTACTCCCTCAGCTGCTTCTCATGAGATTTGTGCTCCAGACCCTCCCGCAGCTCTATTCCCTTCTCTGGACTCACTCCAGCCCCTCAATGTCCTTCCTGAACTGCGGGGCCCAGAACTGGACACAGCTCTCAAGGTGTGGCCTCACCAGTGCCCAATACAGGGGGACAATCCCTGCCCTGCTCCTGCCGGCCACGCTGTTGCTGACACGGGCCAGGTGCCATTGGCCTCCTTGCCACACTGACAGCTGTTTTTGCCCACCAGGCAGCTTTCCAGCCCCTCTGCCCCAAGCCTGGAGCACTGCCTGGAGTTGTTGTGACCCCAGTGCAGGACCCAGCACTTGGCCTTGTTAAACCTCGCACAATTTGCCTCAGCCCATGGATCCAGCCTCTGCAGAGCCTTCCTGCCCTCCAGCAGACCAACACTCCCACCCAGCTTGCTGCTGTCTATAAACTTCCTACAACTCCTGTCCAGTCAAAAAATCACTTCAAATTCTGTACCAGAGCCCAAGTCTACATTAGTAGGATGTGCAGTGCAATAGGAATAGACTGACAGAACGAAGAAGTATTGAGAATCCAAACACTCACACTGAAAGTGTTTTCAAGGGTCTTGCTCTGAACTAGGGTTAGTCTGGTCCCACAGACTAAACACGCAGTAGTAGTTGGAGAGCATTATGTTCACCTTCAGAGTGCATTATTCAGCTTAGTCTAATACAAAACTAAATCAGTTCTCACACTCTGAGGTCACTCTACCATATGAAATGCAGCAAAGCACATTAAGGTTGGATGATCAAGAGACTTAATTCAAAAGAGCACTCACGACCTGAGAAAAAAAAGAAAAAATGGAGACATAGCAATGGAGACACACCCATACTGTAGGTCTGCTGATTTAAAAAAATATTTCTCTGTTACAAAGAAATTTAAATCTCACATTGGTAATAGAGAAAAATACATCACAGACTTCAAAACAACCTACACTGCAAACAGAAAGGGATTAGCAGTGTTGTATCTTTCTTGCACATTTGTTCTTGGGGAAAGGTATGCTCATTTTCAAGTACTAGACTGGTAAATTTTGAAGTGTTTAAAAATGCCTTGAGAAAGGCCAGAAAAGTCATATGGTTTTACACAGTTCCGATAAAGCTCTGTGTTGATACTCATCCTCGTCTCTCCAACACCATTAAGAATTAACTAAGATATATATTGATGTGACTTGGAAACATTAAGTCATCCCATTTTTAGGCAGACATCTGGAAAAAACAGTAACTAAAAAGAAAAAATATCAGACAAATGAAAAATCTTAACAAATATTAAAAATTTAATTCTTTCCCTTTGAAGAATTAATATAAGAAGTGACTGAAGAGTTCAATTTGCTCTTTCTCAAATTTACATTCTGTGATTAATTTCTTGATGTTCCTTTTTTTCCCCTGAATTCAGAAACAGAATGCTAAATTAACTTCAACATTTCAACACTTTGGCAGCAATCTTCTAAAAACATTCTATTAGGAGACACACCATGTAACCCATGAGCAGAAGTAGTTACACTCCTTTTCACATTTCCGGTGTCACTTGAACTTATTTCCTGGCCTTTTTTAGGATCACAGGTATATGCCCTAAAACATAATATATACAGTTGGAGCATCTGGACGGCGAGATGCATGCAAGTTGTATGAAATCTATACGTGTTCACTGTATTGGTATTAAAATACAGGTATATTAAGAAAATTACTTTCACTGGCTCACATTCTCAGTACTAGTTAGTAATGGCACCATGTTGGTAACTGTTGTGGGTTAACCCAGCAAGGTGCAAACACCACACAGGCACTCGCTCACTCCCCAGATCCCCGTGGGATGGAGGAGAGAAAAAAAGGAAAGTTGTGGGTTGAGATAAAGGCAGTTTAATAAGACAGAAGCAAAAGGGGAAATTAGTATTAAAAATAATATAACAATAATTATTTATTATTATTACATGCCAAACAAGTGATGCACAATACAGTTGCTCACCACCTGCTGACTGACGTCCAGCCAGAGCCCGAGCAGCAGCCTCCAGCCACCTTCTTCCCTCTAGGTTATACACTGAGCACCGTATGGTCTGGGATATCCCTTGGGCCAGCTGGGGTCAGCTGTCCTGGTTGTGTCCCCTCCCAGCTCCCTGTGTGGCCCCAGACTGTCGCTGGTGGGATGGGTTGGGGGACAAAAAGGCCTTGGCTCCCTCTAAGTGCTGCTCAGCAACAACTGAACACCAGTGTGCGACCAACGTCCTAAATCCAAACCACTGCACCGTACCAGCCACTAGGAGGAAAATTAACTTTACCCCAGCTGAAACCAGCACAATACAGAAAGAAGTTTTCCAAAAATGACACTGTAGAAAGTGGGATTTGTTTAGCTGTACACTACAGAAGTTTGCAGAAGTTTTGGTCTCAGGCACTGCTGCTCAAGTTACAGATTTCATGTGCTTTTTTTTCCCCTCAGTTAACATCAGGATCTGCTTACAGAGATGTTTCAGCTAGGAAGCAACTTCAATATGTGCCACAAAACCAAAAAAATCAGCATACAACTCATTCTGTTCTTCAGTTTGGAAGTCAGACTCAAAAGCAAAGAGCAAGCTGCTGTAACCAGTGCTCAGAACAAAAGGTATTGCACTGAATGCTTGAAGGTTTGAACTGCAGATCATGTACAGATAATACTAGAAACAGAATAACGTTAGATGTTAGAAATTTAAAACACACACCTGTTTTGCTGGTAAAATCAGTAAGCCAAGTTTGCTACATATAACATTTTTAAATTTATTAGTACCAGCAGGGCACAGCTTTTATTTAAAATAATGCAATCCATTGAAAGAATTTTTTATAATGAAAATGTCAACCCTAAGTTACATTCCAATAACCTTGAGATACATGATATTTATTTCTGTGTATTTAGAAAAGACAACACAGAATTCTGTTTGAGCAAGATGTAACTCAATTTACTGCAGGTGTAAAGCAAGCCATAATCCAGCAACGGTGACATCTCTTAAATGCCTGTATATCTGAACTGCAGTCCTACTGCTTATCTGAATGATTGACTTAGCGTTAACAATATTAAAGAAATTAAACAAATACTTCTAGCAACAGTGTAATATGCCCAGGCCATAACAGCTTTGGAAGAATAGTGTTTGTAGGAAGAAGTTATGCAAGTTTTACTCATACAGGTTAACAGAGATACTATTAGCTACATATACTACGTATAGACAATACTTCCTCTACTGAGTTCTGACAGTAGAGTTTAATGTAACCCTAATCCCATAACAACATGCATTTTACTGATTGCACTCCAATTTTGTTAGAATATTTTAGCATGAACAAGCAGTTATTCTAACAATACTCAATTTCCAAAACACAAAGTCTAAGGCCAAAGTCCTTGTTCCAACTATCAAAAATACGAGGAAACAAGTAATTCTGTCTCAGAAACAAAATTAAGTAGCTCTCATTCACTCACAATATTCCACAGACAGGAATGATTACATTAAATGACACAAAGAGGGGCACTCTCTCCTCTGGTCCAGTTGGAACCATCTGTCAGTGGCATGGACACGCTAAAAAAGCTACACACAAAAGAGGAGTTTAGAGAACAGGAGTGCACATCTAACACAGAAAATAAGATGCCACTCTCAGCAGTCACAACAAAATAAAGCCCATAGCAGAGCTATGTATTTTAATTTGAGACACATTGAAAACTAAATACATAGAACTAAGTTCTGCACATATTCCTTATGGTCACCTAATTCACTTAATGTTATTTCATTACTTGAATCACTGCAGAGCTTCTGTAAACACATAATGTGGCTCTTCAACACAATATGCAGACTAGTTTGGGAGGGTTGTATGTTGTGTGTGTTTGTGAGGTCTTGTTTTGTTGTGGTTTGTTTTTTTGTTGTTTTGTTTGTTTTTTGTTTGTTTGATTTTGTTGTGGTTTTGTTTTGTTGGGTTTTAAAATTGTTTTTGTTTGGTCACAGTTTGTGCACAGGACAAACTTTTTTCACTTTTAGAAGAACATTTTAGTATTACTTTGAGATGTATTTCAGCCATTGAAGATGACGTATGGAGATCAGCTTGTTATAATAAACAGTGATAGCACAGCAATTTTTACAGCATGCAATAGTTACCTGGAAATTGTACAGGAATTCCACAGGCACTTTAGTGATCATTAGCTCTTTGGTACATATTCACATCTAGTTTTATGCAGTATCACAAATTATTCTTCAGTTTTGAAGAGAAAGATTAACAGGTCCATAAGGAATATAAGTAAAGCAGTTACAGGAGAAGTTATAAAGAAAAATTCAGAGTCAAGAAAGTTGTCAAGAAAGCTGTCATTGTGTCTAACTTACACCACTGTGTTTGCAATTAAAAACAGTAGCACTGTTGATTTATATTAAAGAACCACTGCTCACTGGCAGCCAAATTGGAAACTATTTCATTTCTGCTTTCACTTAATTGAAAATGGTCTCACCATTACTAAGCAGCATCTGCTCAGGCCGCAACCTTGGGTTTAGAGAACCTTAAACACAAGAAACAAACCCACTAAAATTACTGTCCAAGGACTTTGCTGTAAAGCATTACCACATGCAGGACAAACACACTTAAACAGTGCCCATATTAAGTCACACCATTTCCGAAACAACAGAAACTGATTAATCATAACACTTGTTCACCTCTGCTAGTGACGATCCCTATCAAAAATCTCTTAGACACAGAGATACACAGAGCTCCCAAGACCATGCAAGAATGCAATGACAAATGTTAATTTTTCTCCACAATGTTTTAAGATGAACCTTCTGACAAATTCATATATGATTTTTTTCAAAGAGACAGATTAGATACCCTATAAATTATATTTACACACACACAGTATATGACAAACACAGCTTTAGAATACTGTGCTTGGAAATACCAATGCGGACCTGAAAAATTGTATCTTTTTTATTTCTCACTTATACTAGGAAGAAAATTAGAGTTCTAAATAAAATGCCCAAATAATACATTCTCTAATTATTAGTGAAATTGTTTTCTTTATTTCGTTCTGTACTTGCCAAAGCAGGACTTGTCAGAATTGGCAGGGGGAATGTGCTCCTGAAATTAATTGTCTTTATGTACTGATATTAAAAGTATTTACCACGATTATGTTACAAAACAGTTTTGTTACAGAATAATAGTATTTTCTATATCATGGCTGGCATTAAGGCTATAGCCATGTCCTTAAACCCCAAACAAATTATGTTCAGAGGAAGCGCAAGCACACATTAATAACACTCACTGCACAGAGGAGCACAGATTAAAAAACCCCAACTTCTCTCCCAAACTGTAATTTGCTGCAATACTATTTTTCAGCTCACAAACATAATGAGATATTATTAGTTTCCTAGCTGTTAGTCTCAGTAGTTTTGTTTTAAAATTAATTTCTGTGTGACTGGGTTGCAAATCAGAAACATGCCTTAATCTCCTAAGTGGTCAAGACTTCCAAGCAAGTGACTACTACAACTAATTCCACTATTAAGCAAAACCAGCTTACAGAGAGCACATAACTGACAAGTTTCAATACTACTGGCAGCTGAACACAAATCTTGGCCCTGTTAATGAAGAAACTGCTTTGTCCCTCATGAAGTTCCTCCCTCTGTCACTACCATACAGAAACCAAGACATGCTGCTTTGCATAAAGCAATTACAGTGCACAACATATCATCACAAATATGGTTTTTTATGGATAAGGCATAATAGACAACAATTCTGATGCACTTCAGCCACTTTGTGTATAACTATTTTAAGCAGATTCAGAAATTAATCTATACAGTACTTCTTTAAAGACCTAATTACTCATCAAATGCCTATAAGGTCATTTAAATGAGAGAAATAGCATTATGTTCTCCAGAAAAACATTTTTACATTCTGTCTCTTGGCAAGAAAATTACTTCTATCTGAAACCCCCCCATGACCTTAACATTTCTCTAAAAATTTAAATTATGTATATAAACAGATCAGGTGATCTCTGGTCTCCCAGTCTTGTGTAGCAAACGTTGAGGACTTTTTCCAATTACCATAAAAGTTCAAGTATAATTTAACTATAGAAAAGGTATTTTACATTTACTCTTCTGGAGATGCAAGTTTGGAGCAGGTGATCCTTTATGCTCTTTTACATACCAATTTTTCCTTACGTCTTTTTTAATCACTGAGGAAATTATAAATGATATCAATTGTGATGGGTGAAGTGTAGTATACTCAGAGAAGAGCGGAACACTCTCTGGATATCTGACAATGAATTTATTTAACTAATTACTGAGGCATGCTGCTAACTCTTGAAGACTTTAGGAGCTGAAATCACTAGATGGATCCACCCCCCTCCCTCTTTTCCCATGACTAAATATTTTACTTCTTTTCTTACTTTGACCACTGAAAAGAGGTCCATTTAAAAAGTGAGCTTACTCACCAGGTGGGTCTCCCAGACACGCACAGCTCAGGCTGCAAAGCACTCACAAGCCTGTTAAGCGGCCTGCTGCCAAGGACTGGCTTTAAATCTATTTATAGCACAAACGTGGTGAAGGCCAGATAAGTCTTATTAGCCTATTTAACAGTTATTTGAAGATTTGTTTATTTAAGATGCAATAACTTAAAAATAACTGCATAAGCTTCAGTTTCTTCAAAACATTTTAAAGCTTAAGCAACACCCTGTTAAGTTTGTTACCAACATCACCCTTGAAAGCCTTTCACACCTTTAGTAACTGCAGCGTATTGCTGCATTAAAGGACCTCATGAACTCCAACAAACTGAACAATCACAGCAAACAAGCCTTTCATTACATCACCTTCAGGTAAAAGCCTACATGTGCACACTAAATCAGCAAGACAAATTCAAGAACTAATACCTTTTTGTAACTGGATTTAAATAAGCTAATTTTGGTCTTTGGCACTAGGTTTCAGTAACAGGAGAGAAGCTTAAAATCACAGGCTCACGTGGCTAAAACAGAGAGGAGTAAACATTACTGCTGCACAGATGTCATTGGAGGTAGAAAGATGCAACTCGGAAAGAGAAGAATGTGAGGACGAGATTTTTAAAAACAAAGAAAAATCATCTGAACTCGTTGTATGCAATGGAGTGAAAAATAAGGTACTTGAAGTGCATGCCAGAACAGCAAACAAAGCTCTAAGAATCATTCATGGCCGCATTAGTGTAAATTAGTCTTAAGAAACAACTTCCTCTCAGGAAACACAAATTCCTGATTCACAGTTAAGGCTGGGGAAAAAAAAAGAAAAAGAAAAAAAAAAAACAACAAAAAGAACAAGCAGAACAAACTATGAACTGCAAGCAGCTGGGCACATTTTGTTACAGGAAATAAAACAATTAATGACAACCCTTTTATTACACCTGACTTTCAATGTAAGGTGTATCTCAGTATAACATCCCCCTGGTTTAACATTTCAGTTTAAATTTCACTATCATTTGAAGGGGAGGAAAGGGGAAATCAACTCTATAATTAGTCAAAATTAAATAATGGTTTTAGGTTAAGCTCATCTTTTTCCACTCCTGTGCAGAAGACTATTTACTTCTGGTTTAGCAATGGTGGTCCAGTGATCTAGTCAAATGTCTACATTAATTTAGCAGAGATTTAAGTGGAAAAACTACCTTGTACCCAGGTGCTTTACCTACTGCTGTCATCTCCCTTCTCAAGAGAAGTCCACATGGAAAAACCAAGATGAACATGCATGTTCATTCATGTTTCTGTGATGGGTGCAGTGAAAGACAAACTGTGAAAAACATTCCATTTTTTGCTTCTCTTTACAATGCAAAATTAGAGCAGGCTGAGAATTTGCTAAAACTTTGATTTACTAGCACATAACTCCATGCAAACCTTGTCCATGCTCACAGCTTCTACAAGAAATGTTAACTGGAATGTGGTGTTCAAAAGCAGGAAAACATTAGGATTCTTGTTAGCTGTAGCTTTATTGTCTTCTACCCTTTCAAAGAATGATTTATTTCAGTTGTTACCAGCTTTACAGAGTTAAACACAATAGCACCACACTGTGGGAGAAAGCATAGCCATATACACACAGTGAATGAGGCAGCAATTAGGACTTGAGACATCACAAGAAATGTTTCCAAATATTTTGGAGGTTGTGTACCGCCCTCATGTTTAGAAGGATATGAGGTCTGAAATGCTGTCTAAGAATTTTTAGTACTAAATGAAAGATCCAACTTAAGATTATAAACTTAAAGGTGTATTACAACCAGATTTTCTACATATTTCTATCTCAGCAAACTTGAGCATGTAGAACTGTGCATCCCATTCCCACTGATTTTATAAACTCCAAGATATTGAAGATAATATCAGAGGCCATTCCACCTCAGAAACATCAAAAGCAGCTGCCACATGCAAACCTTGGTTGCATCCAATTAAAAATTCAATGCTTCAGCCTCCTGCTGAGAAAGCTTGTCCCAGAGCTTAGAAAAACCATGAGAGAGTTTCTTTGAATCATACATACAGAGCAACAGAATGGTTGAGGTTGGAGGGAAACTCTGGAAGTCATCTGGTCCACCCCTCCTATCAAGCAGGGCCACATACAGTGAGCTGCCAAGAACCATCTGCCTCGAACCATCTCCAGGGATGGAGACTCAGCAACTCCTCTGAGCAATCTGTGACAGTGTTCAGTCATCCTCACAGTAAAAACCCCAATGTTTCCTCATGTTCAGCCAGTCTCGTGCTTCAGTTTGTGCCCATTGCTCCTCTCAGTCTCCTGGTAAAACCACTCCTTAGGCAGCCCAGGATGCCACTGCTCTTTTTACCATAAAGGCTCATGGCTGGTTCATGTTCACCCTGGTGCCCACGAGCACCAGCACAGGCCTGCCCTGCAGACGCCCCCTCCAGCCACGCAGCCCTTCTGGTTCATGGGGTTCCTCCCCACGTGCAGCATTCTCCACACTTCTCCTTGTGGAACTGCACGAGGCTCCTGCCAGCCCACTGCTCCAGCCTGTCAGGGACTCCATGGGTGGCACCACGACCCTGTAGCGTATCAGCCACTCCTCCCAGTTTGGTGTCATCAGCAAACCTGCTGAGGGTACAGACTGTCCCATCACCCAGACCATCAATGAGCATGTTGAAGAGGATCGGACCCAGTACTGACCCCCGGTGTACAATGATGGTTTCTGGCCTCCAAATGGACTTTATGCCACTAGATAAACACCCTTTTCAATCCTCCTGTGTGCTCAACCAGCTCCTATTCCTTTATTTTCTCTGAGAATCTTATGGGACACATTTTCAAAGGCCCTTCTGAAGTCTAGAGAGACAATATCCTTTGCTTTCTCTTCATCTACCAAGATTTTTTTTAATAGGGAAAAAAAAAAGATGTGCCAGCTGTGAGTAGGGACCAAAGATCCTTGAAAACAACTGACAAATCAAGCATCTGATTAAATTTCAAACATTTGTTCCATGAGGGCAAGCTGAGGAAAATGACCGTGCGTAGCCTAGAGAAGAGGAAGTGTAAAGGACTAGCTGGCACTAGTCTTTCAGCAACTAAGAGGTTATCAGGAAGATACAGCCAAGCTCTTTGCTTTGGTCCAATAGCACACACACACAGTGATCATGCATGGCATAACTCATTCATTTCCCAAACTTCATTCACTTATCTGAGTCCTCAAGCTTTTTTGTTTATTTTGCCCAAGGAACAATGCCACACAAATCTTATTTATCCACTCTACTGCCTCTGAAATGAGGGGTCACTATACAGGAGAGAAAACCACAACAGCAACAAAGGCTTACAGGGATATTCTTCTTTTTCCCACCCATAAATCTTCAAACAGTGGAAGAGGCCAGCGGCAAGAGAGTTTGTACTGCATTCATACTACATAATACACTAAGCATCTCCAGTCTTATTAATCTGAGGCAAAGGTGACAATGACCTGCTTCTTTCCAGCAGCATAAAAGACAGAAAAAATCCATGGGGAGGAGGGACAGAGCACCATCTTCTATTGTTGACTGAATATAAATAACTGTCTGATTGACACAAAACCCCATCTTCTGACTACATCCATACACTGGAATCGTCTTTTTCATGACAGATAAGAGCATCACAGAATTCTATAGAGATGTGGAAAGCTGAATGGCATCACAGTATCTTACATATTGCTAAGAAGAAAATGCAAAATTACAATGCCTGATTTCTGATAAGCCACAATACAAAAATACTATATGAATAAGGGTTATTTTTTATTATGTCTATACAGAAGGTTCTTTTACAGAAAAGCAGTGCTTCAGAAGGTAATTTTCAGGTTTATGTTTGTAAAATAAGTATTTCTACATGGCAACATCTTTCCAAGGACATTTAACCAGGCTCTCTTTCTTTGTAACACACCAAAAGCAGCTGAAGGTGAATTCTATCTGTTGGTGACCTTGTACAATCCCACCCTTACTCAGGAACGCTGTGAGGACAGGATACAGGAAACCACTGCCAGTTTAACAGCCCTATGCTGATTCCTGTGCAACTCATTCAAGTCTAGACCGTAGATTTAAAAAGCCAGTCTGGTTATAGTATTCACATTGCACATCGCAGGAAATGGAGAAAGTGTCACACTTGCTAATTTTAAAAGTCACATTTACTAAGTAGTCCTGGATAATTTTTAAGTTTGCAATGCTAGCAGGATTATTTTCTTTTTTTAAAAACCAATGTCTTACGTGCATCATGTGGAAATGTTAATGAAGAACAAAATACTAAGAATTTCAGAAAGCAGAGAAACTTATTCTTTCAGAAGAAAGACAAAAGAAGTACCAGTAGGTAGATAAATGAAATCCACAGGACTCAGAATTTTGATGTTAATACAGAATACATTGATCATTCAAGTTTAGGAGATGAAAAGAACCCCAAAACCATCACATAAAACCCCACCCCAAAACACACACAAAAAAACCCCAAACCAAACAAAAAAACCCACCAACAAAACAAACCAAACCCCAAACAAAACAAAACAAATCCCCAAAAAAACCACACCCCAAAACAAACAAAGGAAAGGCCTGCTCTGACAGCAAGATTTAAACAAAAGTCTATTAAGAGGTACCAAATTCTGTATTTTCTGCACCATCTAAAAATAAGTCTGTCAACTGAGTGTGAGTTGACAAATTTTGTCCAGCGAATATTTTCAAGGTCAGTTGTGCCAATAATGTTTTCAGATAATGTTAGCAAGTTTGTACTAAAACAAAAAGGCCCAAATGACTTCTGCTAAATTGAGAAATTCTATGTATTCACAAGACAGCTGCAGTACAATGCATGTAAACAGGATCAGGTAATCCAAGCTGGCAGAGAGCAGTCAGAGCTATAACCAAGTGCTGTTTCCTCTGTTGGAGATGAACACGCTTCCATCCCTCACCTTGGGATTCCTGCAATTGTTCCCTAACCTGCTTTAGTCTAAATGAGCTAGGCTAACAACAGAATATCTGAAACATTTAAATTAACCCAGTTCATTTAAAATGAAGGGAGCTGCGCCACAAGCACTGGAGACAAGGGAAGAGCAAGACTGAAGATTTAGGAGAAGTAATTTAATCAGTTAAAATACAAGGATTAAGAAACAGGGAACATGTAACTTGAGATGGCTGACAACAAGCAACTATTATCTCACAACTGCCCCCGTGATTAAGCTCAGTACAGTTTCTGAAGTCAACATTTTTGTTCATAACTTATTTTAACATACTAACAGCTCTACTCTGCTCTTCTGGCTAAATGACACACAAAGAAATAAATCACTGCAATTAAAAAACATTCAATTTAAAAGACACTGAATACTGAAAACTAGACGGCAATAACCTTGTCAAACATTCCATCCCTATTCACAAATCAATCTTTGCACCCTTCTGCATACTCTGCTTTGCTAAAATGGTCTCTCTCATGTTTGATTATCACTTCACTAATCCTAATCCTGCCTTTCATGATTCTCATCTTGCTTCTATTCCTCTTGCCCCTTCTCTAGCATCAGCTGCATCTTTTCCACAACCTTTAGCTTGTCTGGGATGTCCTTCCTCTCATCTTTACAAATATCCTGTTATTAACCAGTAAGTTAATTTCTACTTGTTGCTGCTTTTCCCTCCCTCCACCCATTTTGTCCATCCTTGCAGGCTGGCAATCACAAGATCTCCTCTGGTTGTTTGTTCAATTTCACTTTTCAAACTGTTCCTTATTCCTTCCTATGAACCTACTTATCTTTTTTCCTCTCTCTTCCTCCCACGTTCATCCTCAGTAGGAATCTTTCCCTCAGCAGCTTCCTATTCCAACTTCTGTACCCCTTCTCTCTCATCCTGCAGCATCAGCAGAACCAGGCTGGACCACGCTCCAATTAAAATAAAGCTTCCAAAATCCACTTGGCCAGGATTTCAATGATTCCTGCTCCCACCCCTTGAGGAAAAACAGGAAAAAAAGAGAAAAGGCATAACACTGAGAGGTTATACATTTATTTTAAATAAGGATTTAGTTTTTAAACTATGTGTGTGTGTGTGTGTGTGTGTGTGTGTGTGTGTGTATTTTTACAGATTGTTATAGAAGCCCTAAAACTTGAAGTCCTTCACTTACCAAATACACACAAATAATGAATCAGTCACATATTTAAAAGCTACTGCAGGAACTCTTAGAATTACTATTTTATTATTGTCTATACCAATGACTGCTTTTTCACACCTTTCCCATAAAACACTGTAATACTGTAATTCTTAATGAGGGAAAAAAGGGGGGTTTATGCTTTAAATTACCTTGTATGGTCCAGAACATTTTGGCTTTTTCTTTTCTACAGTCTTCATTTTTTTGTATTTATCTTCCTCACAGAAGTTTTGTATGTTGGATCTAGAATGCAACAGTGATCAATTTCACAGAACACTAAGAACTGAAGAAGATAGTTTTCTTTAAATATCAGCATCTATTCTCCATCTTCCTTTTCCTACCATTTTTTCTGGATTTGTTAAAGCTCTCTTTATGACCCTCAATGACATTCTTCAATTTTTACCTCTACTACTCTTATTATGATAGACCTTATGTCTTTTTATACAAGCTAAAACAGTGTTTTCTATTATTGCACAAAAGACAGTTCATCTGGAAAAATTAATAAACCAAACTGACTCTTCAAAGCAAAAAACATCCCAAACCACAGAACACCAAACAAAAAATCAGCATTCATGAGATGAACTGTACACAAAGAGTCAGAAGGAGCACATTATACTTTTATCGACTGAAGTGCTCTTCCTTACAGCAGCATGGAACAAGATGAATAATCAGCATTAGAAGCTCGAACCTGTGCACTGCAGTTTCCTTCCAAGCCAAGAATACAACCTGAATTCCCCACTACCTGTAGAATTGTGTATTCTTGGGTTCAGAATCACCCAGCCAGAAGAGCAGGATTGTAGAGCTCCACATCTTACTTAATGCTCCGGAATGTAACTATCAACTATTTTCAACACAATGTGAAATTAAGGTACACAGGAAGCTTTAAATAAGTACATAATAACACCAGCACACTTACAAAGTGAACCACAGCCTACAACCAAGGCTCTGCCAGCCTTCTCAAAGTAGAATTTGGGCAAAACCTTTGGTCTAAACATAGCCCTGAATCAATTCCATTTAATACACAGATGTAGATTTTTCTTTGACAAAAGCAGTGACTGGATCTCACCAATGACTTTAGCAAGCACATTATATGACTAAAGCTAATTGTGCAGGGGGAAAAGAATTAAATGACATTTTAGAAATATTAAGCTTTTTTTTTTGTTAAATGTAGAACTTCATCCCTAAAAAGTGCCTATTTACTCCTATCAGGAAAAAAGCCCAATGACTAACTCAATGCCATTAAACCAAAGATAAGTATCCCTTTAGCTTGTCACAATGTAAAAGCTCGAACTTTTAATTTGCTTTTATGTGTAATAACCTGTAGGAGATGCGAATCTGTTTCG
>WEIT01029122.1:62108-78320 GCA_013389985.1 Dryoscopus gambensis
TTAAACCAGCAATGGCAAAATACTAATTAAGATAAAACTTGGCAGCACAGTGTGAGTGATAGGTCCAAGAAAAGCAAAAATGACATCGTTTGCCTGGACAAAACAGCATTACAGTATTTCAGCAGGTGGTTTTCTCTGACTATAGATTACTTTTTCTGATGTAAGGTATCTGACAGTGTTCAGTCACTGTTGAGGCCTTCAGACAAGTTGAGGTGGGGAAAGCCCCAGAAACAGACTTAAAACAAATTCTCACAAAATGGAACATCCAGCTACCTCTTTAATGACAACAATAATTAAAGANCCACATGAACCTTCACAGCTGGAGTAAGGCTGAATGCTGAAAGGAAGGATTTACTGACAAGCAGTTTACATAAACTCAGGGTTTTTTCCCCCAATATACTGAAAATTATGCTATGCATATGCTTTAAAAATAAGCAAATGAACAAACCCATTTTTGCCCCCACAGACAGTTATCAGCTTATTATAAAACCCTCTTGGGTAAGCTTAGGCCATATTTCAGAATTTAATGTACTAATTAAAATAAGGACTTGCAGCAGCCAAGCAAGGTTTTCTTTAATCAGTTTGTTCTAGCATTCATTTCAATTCGACCCTAACCCTGCAAAAAAACAAGTCTGCTTTATCCCACCTGAAGACCCAGTGACATGTTAGAAGGAACCAGGAAGAACAATNCTGCTTTTTCTCTCCATGTTCAAGTGAGAAGCAGCTGAACAGGTCTAGAACTGCCACCTTACGTACCCCTACTAATGGAGATCCCATTCCTGATTCTCAATGCAAACGCATCCTACAGACTGAATAATCAAAGCCCCCTTCCCGTTTTTAGGTTAAAGTGCAACTGAAAAGACCAAAGCAATACTGCACACTTCTTGAGATTCAGATCTTGCTTCTTCCCTTCCCTTCCCTCTGGGTGCAGACTTGGAATGGAAAATAAACCCCACCTGTATACCTCAGATCTGTTCTCCTTGAATAAAAAGAGGGTAACTCCCACCCCTCCAATTTATTATGGAAACCTTACTCAACACCAACTGCTACAGCCAAAACCAGATCATATGACCAAAACCAGAACCAGAATGAAATCAATCCATGAAAAGAGTCCCATAAGGAATCTAGAAATCATTTTAGATAGTTCACAGATGTCACAGTTCAATTTTATGTCCAGGTAGCATTATTTGGGTTGAGCCACACTTACAAGATGGATTATTTCCAACTGTTTGCTCATTTTACCTCTTAAGGAGAAAGGACTCCCTTCACATGGCTAGAAAATTCCATCTTTACAGTCTTGTCCTTTCTGCAGGTATCTGCCCCAAACAAAGCTTTAAACCAATTGCTTTATTATCAAGGGTTTAGTCCAAATGTTACTTCAAATACAAGCTGGAGGAATACTATGCCAAATTAAAAGCACTTCCAAAAAATACGTATATTCAAAACTGCTAATGACCTCCTGATCCTCTTCTACAGGTTCGTTTTTGGGTGTTTGTTTGTTTGTTTGTTTTTGTTTTGTGTGGTTTTTTGTGTGTGTTTTTTGGGTTTTTTTTGTTTTGTTTTGTTGGGGGTTTTTGTTTGTTTGTTTGTTTTTTATCATTCAAGAAAGGTGCTGGTCTGGGTCTCAAGAAACTAATTTCTACATGTGACACTCAAGGGATAGATAATTGTGTTTACTATGTGATACCCCTCTGTGACAAACTAGATTCCAAGTACCGCTAAGGCAGCATCACAAAAAAGCCCCTTCTCCCACTGATGTTTTCCAGCACATGACAACCACATGCAATCAATCCACTGAGAAGCAGAAAATATTTGCCTGGGAGGTAAAAAAATTGTATAATCTGTGCTTTCCTTCCAAAGATACAGACATGTAATAACTGATTTCATGGCTCCCATTGCTCCCCAATTCCTATCCAGGTAAAGATTAAAGTTTTAAGAGTAGTTGCACTGTAGTTGGAAAACTGGGCAAAATCCCTGAAAAGAATGACTGAGTGGGAAACTTACCAGAGGGGTGAGGGGAGAAAGATACTTTTTAATCCTGATTTTTTTTCTCAGTCCAGTTTAGGCTCCAAAACGGCAAGAACATGAACAAAAATGACAAAGAGGGGGGCGAAACACATCTCAAGGAACACTCCTTGATAAGATTTTTTTGTTGTTTTTTTTTAGAACTTCATTCTATACATTTTACTACATAAAAAGCTTTGAAAGTGAACACTTGCACACAAACTCCTTTCTAGACAAGATGAAGATAAACTTGATCTGCAATATTAATATTGTGAATATTTTCTACTATTTGCTGTCAACTTCCTCACAAGGAGATAATTCCTATTTTAGAGAATTGCCTATAGAAAGCTGTAAGATTTTCATACTGTGCATAAACATTATCAACTGTTTATGTAAACAAACACGGACTATAATTTAAATAAACTGTTTTTGTGAGAACTATATGACTACAATCAGAATCTTCTACCACTAGACAGATTTTCTGAAGAACTTGAATCAAGAAACCATTTTAACCAGTAAAAGAACATATGCTAATCAATTTTAATTAGCGATTCACCTTCAACATAATACTGAGAAGCTGAACATAACTTTTTTCAGTCTACTCTGATTAACTCCCTAATACTGAGCAATGGCCCTTCCCAACTTATCTGCTAAAAAGGAGGAGCAACATAAAAATTGCTCTACTGAGAAACAGGACTAGGGAGGATTGTGAAACATCTGAAACTACTTGGGGTACAAAACAGCAACCAAAAAAATAGAAGGTACTTTCACATCAGATCCACACGGTCCACTTTCTCACTCCTACTGCATGCAGTAACTGTGCCAGGATCAACAATCTGCTCCTGGATACTGACTATAACAACCCAACTCCCAACCATTAAAGCAGACAAAAATATAGGGGTTTTGTACATTTTGCAGGGTCCTAACTCTAAACAAGTGTAATACTTAACTGGCACTTAGTCAAATGTGATTTTGGACTTAGCACACCTCTATGCATCTGAGCCACTCCAAGGAATGCTGATGAAAAGATTTTTGCACATCATTAAAGAACAGCATATTTTCTGAAGCTTTATAAACAACACATTTCCAAACAGCATTTAAGCTGATAGGATGGAAGATCATATTTATGTTTACTAGAAGTGAAGGAGAATGGGTGAAACAAAATGAAGTATTTTACCAGCCCATTTACATGTGGATAAATTTAAAAGTAATTTAAAAAACCCAACATACAGTGTTGATATCATCTCTGACATACTAACAGGGCAGGATCTCACCCCTTCAAACGAGCTTACTGGTGCAACATTTTCCACAAAACATGAACTCCTGCACAAGACATGCTTCAGACTTTGGACATACAACTTCCTCCTTTCTATTGGAGATTTGTATTTCTGGAAGTCCTTTAACTTGAGCAGTAGGTTTGTAAGTTTTCCTGAGATTTCAAGAGTTATCCTGTAAGACAGCATAAGCTTAACAAAAGTAGCAAGGAAAAAAAGACAACCAGTATTTTTTAATCGTTCTTTGAGGACCACCCCCAACTCCCCGCAAAACCACAGACATTAGACAAAGCAGAAAAATGTGAAAAATATAAAAAGCATTTCCTGGNTTCTTTTGCCAGAAACTGATTGGGTAGGGAAGCACGGTTGCTAAAACAAGTAGGCCAAGATCTTATTTCCCCTGGTGAGAAAAGATTAGATAAACTTCCTTCTTCCACATGTGCTCACAGGAACACAATTCAGCTATAGAGAATCACCTCACTGCCCTGAATTCTAGGCAGAAGTGAAGACACACAACTTTACTTTTTCCATGCTGCAGAGGCAAAGTCAACCTGTGAAAAGAAAATCACTTTCTACAGCTTTTGTGGGGGAAAAAACCCAACCCAATCTAAACAAACGAACAATAGAAAGCGACTTAATAAATACCTGAACTCTCATCGGGACTTTGAGGACACAGTAACAGAACAGGTTACCCTGTACCACTCCCTCTACAGAAAACAAACACAGGTCTCAACACTACAGTCTCAGCTGGCTGCAGATTCAAAGATAAAACTACAATGATGACACTTTTTCAAAGGTTCTTGTAACTCTGAGGAGAAACCTTTGGTTAGCTCACGTTTCAGAAACTGAAACTGTAGTCTGATTTTGCAGTAAGCCAGTTTCCATGGGAGCAAAATTCTGATTGACAGCCATCCTACAGTCTGCTGGGAGCCCAGTGAGTCTGAAGAAAACTAAAGGAGATCTCAGCGGAAGCCAGAATACACCGTGTGAAACCACGTATACAAGTACTGATAGGAACAGAAATGTGAGGCAAAGTGGGGTAAAAAAATTCAGGATGAAGCTTTGGCAGAGCTACCGAGGAGCGTCACATTACAAAAGAAATGCTAAAAGAATGAAAACTGCCAGAGAAACCTTTAAAAACCATTCAGGTGCGTTGACACTCAAACTGGAAGTAAAATGCTGGTACCAAAGAGACCAGCAAAACCCCAAACTCTTCTATATTCACTAACCAACCAGCAGAATATACTGTCTTTATCACAGTAAATACAGAAATAGATGTGTGACTTAATATTTTTTTAAACAGCCAATATGAGAGCAAAAAAAGGCAGGAAGTTTGCTTATTGACTATGGCTGCATCTGAAGAGGAAACAAGGAAGAATACAAGATATTTCTCCTTAGAAAAACTCCCTAATGTATTCTAAGGGAAATAAACACAGGGGACAGCTATGTTCTTCACTGATACAAGCTTTACAAAACAAATTCTTCTAACAGCAGTCGTGAAATCCAGCCAAAATTTGTCTTTTTAAGAATACAGATGAAAATGCAGGACCAAATAGCAGCTCAAGATAAATTTCATCAAGAAACTAGAGATGGCAGCAAAGTCTCAAGCTAGCATCTGGGTCTAAGAGGAAAAGTTAAATGAAAAGGAAAGTTCCAAATAATTCTTACAGCTTTGTCCAAATGGTAAACATTTCAAGTTTTTTTTTCTTTCTTTTTCAAACAGTGACCAAAAAAATGCAAACCTGTCACTACGAACAGGTACAAACTACTGTAAGGCTCTATTTTTAAATGCAAAAACTTCACAGATCAATTTTTAGCACATATGAGAAAAAAAAAATTAAAGTAGCTTTCAGCACAATGTACATGTTTAAAATCTAACATGCATCAGTATTTTCACAAGTGACTGCTGATGTCTGAATGTTCCAGTCACGTATCTCAAACCACATTTCAGGAAGGTATTATTCTTATATTTTTCCTTGTCTTTGCAACTGTAACAAATACTGAGAAGCTGGATATAGGCTGGGTTTCAGGAAGAGAATTTCCCACTGTTAGTTTTCAAGAACATTTTAAGTTTTAAAACACACAGTGCCTGCAAAAGCATTCCCCAGGCCAGAAGATATGAGAAACAAAGGTATTCTTAACACTCCCAGCTGATGTTTTACAGAATCATTTAATAGTCACCAGATGCACAATGAAGGGAAACGAAGCATCCATGATGATCATATTCACAAAGCAAAAAAAAAAAAAAAAAAGTCTGATTCCCAGTCTCTGTTCTGAGCAAATTTTAAGTATCTCATACACACAACACAAAACAAATCTACAGTGAGCAATCTATTTGAAAACATCCCTAATCAACACAGCAAACAGACAACTCAAACTTTGGAAACTTCAAACAACTAAGAAACTAAGGATCCAAGTAAGAAGATTCATCTGCAAGAGTTGAGAAAGTATTCTCAAAGTGTATCTCAATGGCAGCTATAAAGTTTTGAATACTTTACAATTACAAGTGCCTGCAGCTGATAAAAAAAATTGACACACTTGAGATCTAAGATTAGAGAAAGAACTTCTGATATTTTAAGCACCCTGTTTACTTTATGCTTTTAAAGATAATTGAACCTTAAGGACTGAACATCCGAGAAACTTGGCCAACAGATAACCACTTTTTCCAGAAAGGAAAAAGGAAAATAATCTTAATCTAATAGCTCTAACTGAGCAAAACAATTCTGTCTGACCTTCAGTGTTGAAAGCCCCTTTTGTTCCTTTCATGACTGTAGTGCTGAAGGTCTGAAACTAAGATACTTGCAGAAACACACTAAGGAAAGAGGTCACTTCTAGTTTGGGGGCTGCAGAAAGGAAAACAGTGTTCTCAGTAAATGGAAGTTGGTACTTTTCAATCTAAACTTGATCTAGATGCACTAACACAGAACTTTTCCTAAAAAGACCTGTAACAAAAACCCAAACCAACAATCCCAACAAAACAAATAGAAAAAAAGGCAGATATTTTAACTGAAACAAGTTCTTGATCAATACAGTACATTCTACATTTAAGTTTAGAGGGAAACAGAATCTGAAAATACGTGGCTCAGGAAAACTTTGCTTTTATATTTCTTGAACATTCCTAAATATGCTATCAGAGCTTCTGCACAAACCACATCGGAACCAGAAGTTACAGATTCGGTTTCTATAAAGATTAGAATTACTCACAAACATCAAGCATGCTTGCTGTTCAGAATACATCCAACTGTGAACATTTAAAGTCCTGAAGGACCCAACAAGGCACATGAACATTTGAAGAATATCTAGCCACGTCAGAAGCTAATATGCTTCAAAGAATTAATTCAAATATTCAAAAAATAAAAACCCCAGACTTTGCTGCCTTTCTAATTTTAATCGGCTGTCTCACCAATTAAAATCCTGAATAAGGTGAGGTCCTGATGGAAAGTGAGTGCTTGGTATTAATTACAGGGAATGTCTATGTGTATAGGAAGAAGGAAGAAACAAATTAAGACCACGAAAACAACTGATTTTGTGTGTGTTTGTGTGGTAATAATTGCATGTTAATATGGAATTTTTTTCCCCCCTCAAAAAAAGTAATCTGTTTCCCCTTTTTTTTTTTGCCCTTTACTTACCACTGTCTGGATTATTGAAGAAAAGGGTTTGGAAGTCAACTTCCTGATTATACAAAAAAAGCCGAACATGCTTTAAAAAAAAAAACCTAACAAAGCATTTTATGATACGGCCTTAATAATTCACTGTTGTCAAAGCTGAGAAGAGGGGAGGGATCCCTGCACTCTTTATTTCTCTCCACCCCTGAGTCTTCTACTTTGAGCAAGCCCTGACTGCACTGTAAGTCTGGTCAAGCCAGAGAAAACAGCAGAATAACCATCCAACAAGTGCATATTTTCGTAGTGCACCTGGCCCATATAGATCAGACGAATGCTGAAGTTGGCACAGGGGAAGGGTGGATCACTCTGGGCATGGAGTACATAAAGAGAGCAAGATCTCCTTCCTCCAGCAGCAGCAAACTTAATTCAGCTCCCGTCGCCAAGCTGCCCTCACACACTGCTCGCACAGGGCGCAAAGATGAGAAAGGCGACTACTGCCATGTTTACACAACCCCAGCACAGCTACAACTTGACACAGCTCTCCTTCAAGAATCATGATATACTTAGAGAGGCTGCAAGATCACAAAGGTGCAGGATTTCACCTCAATTCCCGCCCTGGTTCCTGCTTTGCATGCAGCCACGCCAGTGCTAAGCAGACACATCTCTTCTCTACACCCATCCAAATCCAACCTATCTGCTCCTGCTGCGTTCAAGTTTAGCCCTGGCAAACATAAGGAGCTCCAAAAAGATCTGCTCTTTTTTAGTAACAGTTACTAGTTCAGATCAGTATTGATGTAGAAAAGATCCTATCACTGTAATAAATAATTCCCTAAATTTTCTGTAATCTTCACAGGCTACCCTCACCCCTTCGATAGACCTTCTCTACCCACATGCTCTACTGGACCTTCTCTATCATCTTCTGCTAACCAGGAGGAAGGGGGGAGAGGAGTAGTTTGAAGAAAGGAGGTAAGATTACTTCACTTGCTTCTTCACTATCCCTCCATTTACAGGTGTATTGATCCCTCTAATTGAGTGTAAATTAGTGCTTTCCCACGGTTCAGAACTGTTCCTCTCTGTTCAGTATCAGGAACAACATCTGGAGCCAAAAAGAAAAAGGAGAAAAGTGGGCATCTGACAACTCTATTTGGATTATCAGGATTTCCCTGGAGCAGGGTGGAAGTAAAGCAGTAACACACTCTTTTGGCTGGCTTCTCTAAGCTGGAACATCAAGGACACAGCCAAAGGTTTCACTCGAAGACCCTCTCCCCAGAATGAAACTGGGAGAAAAAAGAAGCTAGAGGAACAGGCCTAAGTTCTGCTCTGATGGTCAAGACACGTTGAACTTTCTTTTACGAGAAATACGAAGTTCTTCAGGTTTTTTTTTTTTGGCTCGTGATGGTGTTATTTCTACTTTACAGACCCATATAACAAGACACCTAGAAAAAGATTTCATGAAGTTCTGAATATCCTAAAGACCACTGTACCTGAGAAGCCTCAACCTCTCCACAGCTAAGACCTCCTTCCTTACTCCTAGAGATCTTTGGATCAAAAATTTCCAGAAGTCAACTACCTTCCAAACTCTGGTAACTGAATTTAAATGAACTCACCAGTTACCCAAAAATGATGTGTTCCAAATGATGTGTTCCCTAGGAAAGGCACACTGAGAAACCCTTAGAATTTCAATCTCAGCTCCAGCAGAGCTGACACTTTGATAAGATAAAACTAGTTTTGCAACTTACCTTAAAGTGCTTCCAAACAACTGAACATAACGCATTTTGAACCACTGTAAATGCCTGTACAGGACTTACACCCCAGCTCTTACCTCTAAAAAAGTTTGTTCAGAGGCAAGTTTTGTACAGCTTTCTTAGCTCACATATCCCAGGAAATTCACTCAATATTAAATGCTAGGAGTAACTGCTTATGTCCACATTATCCAGAAAAGAAAATGGAGATGTTAGTTAAAACTGAAATCAGAGTGGCTGCAAGCAGTTACCTGCCATTGGGTAGCTGAAGAAATGGGTGAAGGAGCCACGTGAAAATCTATTTAACCAAATGCTACTTAGAATCCCTGGTGGAAGGCAAATATTCAGAATTTCTTACACAGACAATGAACTTCATAAGTTTGTAAGAACTATGTATCAACTATAAATGTCTTCAGGTGCTGAAGACATGTTCTAACTACTGACTTCTGAAAAAGTTAAGTCAACACAGAAATTGGCAAAATATTGACAACACAAGAGTTCTCTGAAATCCTAAGCCTGGAAGGAAAGCACAGCCCCACTGCGCCTCAAACACTGCAACAAAAGACAGAAAGTATGGACTAACTTTCTGGCTATCCCTTCTTATCCTAGTCTAGAAAAAAAGGGATGAAAGTAGAAGAGCAAGGCACTTGTTAACCAAAGGACATTCAACTCTGTCCTGTGAGAATACATTAGGCAATAGTCCTCAGTCCTTTTAGTCCTAAATTTATCCTGTAGCAGTTCTTTAGTAATGTATCTGAAAAGACGCCTTCGCTTCTCATACAAACTGAAGTGAAAAAATAAACGCTTATCACAATGTAAAGGTCTTTTATGGTCAAGCTCCAAAAATGATCTGAACCTTCTTTCACCTCCAGAAAAAAGATACTGGGGGTTTAAATACCCATTAACACAAAGGTAACTGAAATGCCACAGTTTGCTGTGCACTGCTGTTTCCAACACTCCTTGCACCAACAGAGGCCTCCCAAGGAACACTGTAACTCACTCTGAATACAGCAAAGTTTATAGAGAGGGTACTAACCTGGCACACTAAAACACAGTTCAGTTTACAGCTATGTTGAAGTCAAGGTGCTCTCTTCCCATGCTTTGGATACCTTACCAAGGTATCCTCTTACATACTTATCTGATGTAAGCAAAGAAAAAGAAAAGTTTTTTGGGGTTCTTTTGATGGTAATAGCTGATTAGTACACTATCTTAAGAGATAAGTCCAATTTTTTTAACAGGTAGGGATTATAGTTCTGGCCATGCTGATAGTCACGCTGCATACTAAAAAAGAAAGTACTTCATTCATGAGAGTTATTTTTATCAACTCCACAATTCGGCACAAAATACCTACTTATAACAACCACTCATTTCTGGAGTCATCATTCTTTAGATGACACCTTTAATATGACTACAAGTTTCTGAGAAGTGATCTTTGGAAACATCATATTGAGGTTAATAATGCTTGATTACCGTTCATAGTAGTGACATCTGTATAAAAGATTATAAAAATGTGCAGTGTATCAGACAGAGGGCTAAGTAGGTGAGTGGCTGTTGACATAAAATATGCCTCTCTTCTTTCCTTAATATTTCTTTATCCTAAAGCATTTTATCTTAAGCATTATGTTTGAATGGAAATTATTATCAGGAATCACCTGGGCCCTGAAGCCTAGCCCCCATTTTTTGAAGGCAACGAAGCTTCACACTGTTTCACGAAAAAGATCAGACTCCTAACTTAGCAAATCTTCAAGACAAGGTCACTTTTTCAATCCCTCAACTTCTCTCAGACATCTGATCCACAATCTCAGCAGTAAATTGGTCTAAAATCTTCAAACTTTCAGCCTGAAATTACACAGGACTAGTTTGCTCAGATTTTTGCAATCTTTGAGCCTTCCTTCTCTCGGGTGTTTAAACACAATTGCAAAGCTCTTGCACAATCTTTCTCAGCTTTTATTTTCCTAGATCAAGTTCCTCCAAACTCCCCTCTTAAGCAAGCCTCAACCTCCCAATCACTACAGCTGTCCTGTTCGTATCATAAGAATCACAGAATCATTTATGTTGGGAAAAAAACCCCGAGACCATTGATGCCAACCTCCAACCAATCACCACCTTGTCAACTCAACCATGGATGGCACTGAGTGCCACATCCAGTCATTTCATGAACAGCTCCAGGGATGGTGACTCCTCCACCCCTCTGGGCAGTTCATTCCAATGATTAGCAACCTTCTCTATGAAGGAATTCTTCTTGGAAAAGGATGTACACAAGAGTGCTGCTGCTTATTAAAACAATACTAGAAAAAGCCGTACAAAGAGAGTAGTGATTGAAATGTTGTACTCTGCAACCAGGTTTATTCATTCTACTCCATGTTCAGCTGCTTCTCGTAAGTAGGCAGAGCCTGTTAAGTAGAAACGGGTCATTACTGCAGCTAAAATTCATAGCGGAATAACTTAGCTAAGGATATACTCTAGCAATTATATGTTACAAATAATCAACCACTATTCTCCTGAAGCAATGCACGTTATGACCTCATGCTTAAATCAAATATTTATTATTATCTGTTACTCTTACACACTGTAACAGAGACAACAGCCAAGAATGTTTTATTAGCAGTGTCAAACAGCACTAAAAAAGTCAAAAGCTAAACTAGACAAATCAGTTGCCTTATCCCAAAGAATTTCCCTTCCCTCTCCCCCCTTTACAAACAGGGAGTACATACTACAGTTGTTTCACATTTTCATTTGGTTTGTCATTATTATACCCATGAGTTACTTGCATAGGTTTTACAAGAAATGCAAAATCTCAACAGTGTATTAAAGAAAAAGTATGTTTGAGAGTCAACAGCATTCTAATTCCTGGGAGTGAAAATGGAGGCAATAGTGAAAAACAATACCACTGAAACTATCAAAATACCTCTACATAGTTTTGTTACCACAACAGTTACAATTATTAGAAGTTTTAAGTATTTCTTGGACAAGGAATCCATGAGCTCTGTTCTCCCTTTCATGAACACTCCCAGACTGAGGCACAAATCTAAAGCACCTCCAACTCCAGGTAACAGCTTAGGATGGAACTGTGACCACCTCCCCTTTTCTGACTTCCGTGGGCTAGAAGCCTTCATATTTTAATGAAACAAAAAACCAAAACAACTCCCCTGTCCCACAACTTCACATCCTCAGATCACATGCATGGTGTTCCAGCAGTGTTGACAGTCTAGAAGGAGAAAGGAGAAACGCCTGCTGGCTCTTGCACTTTAACTACTCTTTACTAGAAGGAAGGGCCCAAGCAGAAAGATTCATCCCATCACAGAGGAAAGAAGGATGAAAACAAACTAAAATCCTCACACGTGCAGTGCAGAAGAGGATTAGCCTTAACCAAGTGGTATTGCAGAGAAGGTCCTGAAAGCTCTGACAGCACTAGCACCAAACATCATGTTACACTTTGGTACTGGAAATGCCAACAACTGCACTACTACACAGTGATGGTACATACTGCCCACAAACGGAAGAAAAAAATTACAAAAATGTACAGTTTAAGTGACTGTTAGTATCACAGAATGGGTAAGGCTGGAAGGGACATCAGTGGGTCATCTGGTTCCACATCCCTGGTCAAGCAAGGCCATCCCAGAGCACATGGCACAGGATTGTGTCCATATGGTTCTGGAATATCTCCAGTGAGGGAGACTCCACACCTTCTCTGGACTATCAGTTCCAGTGCTCGGTCACTGCACAGGAAAGAAATTCTTCCTCATGTTCATGTGGAGCTTCCTGGTCATCAGTTTCTGCCCACTGCCTCTTGTCCCATTGCTGGGCACCGGGGAGCAGAGCTTGGTCCATCCTCTGCCCCCTCCCTGCAGACAGGGACAGACAGGGAGGAGGCCCCTCTCCGCCGTCTCTTCCCGAGGCTGAACAGGCCCAGCTCCCTCAGCCTTTCCTCAGCGAGATGCTCCGGTCCCTTCATCATCTTTGTCACCCTGCCCTGAACCCACTCCAGGTGCTCCATGTCTCTCCTGTCCTGAGGAGCCCAGAACTGGCCCCAGCACTCCAGGTGATCCTCACCAGGGCTGAGCAGCGAGGCAGGATCACCTCTCTCAACCTGCCGGCAATGCTCTTCCTAATGCACCCCAGGATTAATGACTTCAGTTGTGACCACAGCCCTTTTAAACACAAATAAATGTCTCTCATCTTTATCTCATTGTATTTACAACTTAAACATTAGGAGAAATTTTTAAGCAACCTCCAATCCTACAGTTAGAAAGGTCAGACAATCTTTATGGTTCTCCTCTAATGCTAACATAAACTGATATGGATCTTAAGAGGTACATAAACGTAAAACCAGGTAATTTAAAACAAAGTCCTTGCAGAACAATGCTCTATCATAAAAACTTTCCCTCACTCTTCTAGATTCAACACCTACTAAAGACAGGCATTCTCTCTTTGGCATAAAGAAAACTCCTGCTATGTGTATGTGGAGCTCCAATGATAGAACAGTCTGCACCTCAAATGAATAGCCAAGATGTTTCAATTTTACACCTACTATGTTTTATAAACTACTCCAAGCATTTTGAATGAAAATTCTAATAAAAAATAAACAAGTACACTTAGCACTACTATCCGTGAGCTGTCAATCAAACACATGGTCTGATCCACACAGTAACAGGCTTAAAGATTTTAGATTGTGTACTTCTCATGCAATACACGGGGAGAAGAATCTCTTCAAAGTTACCTGCAAGCAAGTTTGAAAAAAAATGACACACCTGTATTTTTCATCACCATCACTTATCCTGAGATATGTTAACACATCTTTGAAGGCTAACAAAGAAATCCCCAATTTACTTCCACCGAAGTACGTTTGTGTCAGCCAAGTTGAAGATGAGACAGTAACCTCAAACATAACACGGCTGGCAAAGTAACAATACATGACTAATGTTGGTGTCATAAATGCCACTTTTAAAAGTCCAGTGAGGAATTGGGATTGTTATTCCAATTTGTATTTTCATGTATCTTTCGGCAATGGAAAAATATACTGGAAATATATGCAAAATAAGTTTTCCCCTAACTTTATTTCTAATGAAAACATGAACTAGAATTTCTCTCTATCCCTCCTGGCCTTTCTTTCCACCCACACCTCTTAACAATGAAAAATGCATGCTTGCAGGACTTAAACACACTAAATGTCACATAATAAACAGTTTATCATTGTCATTCCCATCAATTCATTCATATACTATTGCCCTGTAATTGTTCCTCACCAAAAGCTATTATTGCTGCATTTACTCAAAGTCAGTCTTATCAGTTTATTGTATTTAGAAGTGTTTAAAGCTTATCCCAAAGATTAGAATATGCCTCCACAGATTGGACTGTCTACTGACAGCCAAGAAAGTATCTCCTGGTTTCTTTAGTAAATTGTATGGGAACTTTGACTAAACGCTCAGACATTTTACAGGCAAAGATCTCTTTCCCACACCCTTTGTGAAAACACCTTTTATGACCCTAAGTGACAGTGGTAACTATCTATTTAGGAAAGATAAATTACACATTTTAGTATTTCGTGTGTCCGAAATGCAAACCAAAGCCAGATGTGCTATTTGCAAGAACTAAATCACTGTATCAATAGCAAATCCCAGGAACATGCAGACACTTAGTGCATGTTTCAGTGAAAGATGTTTGGTTAGATGCATACGTAGCAGTTCAAAGCAGATTTATAGCAGCTTTCCTCAAGTTTCTTATAGACAGGCCAGGTTGTATCCAAAATCTGTAAGCTAAATAAAGATACTGCACCTCAGGTCCCCTGGAATTTACCTGCGCAGCATTGCAAAGAAACAGGAATACATAAACGGCACATGAAAGTTGTGTATTTATTTTAAATGTTTGAGTTTTTTTAGAGGACTGACTTGTGCGGAAAAGCCTGAGTAATCACAACCAGCTATCAGCCCTTCACACCACCACTGCTGCTATTTTCAGTGATACACCCTGTTTTTGCTACAGTGCTCTTGGCATCATCATGCTACTGTGATTCAATATTTATCTGTTAGATCTAGTTACATCACAACACTCTCTATACTACCTAAATCTCATGTGGAACTTCTGTGGCTAACACCTAATCCACCGGTTTTGTGCTCTCCCTTCAAAATTCTCCAGCCACAAAACAAAAGAGTCACTGGAGATGTGCAAACATCTGGCCCCCTGTGAATCATCCCTCCTCTGAAAGGGTGTGCAGTCATGCATAAGCACTGCACCTTCCTTCTAATGGCAATTGGGCGGGAATAAAACCGAGTGTGAACTGCAGTGGTTAGCATAAAACCACTTGTGAAAGGAGTGTGCTCAAAATTGTCTTCAAAACACCTTTAATAACAAGAGTTTTGCTCCTACAGAAGCTCCTCACCAGCATCAAGTTAAAGCAATCATATACCATTCACGATGGAAAACAAGGCCCTTGGAGCTTAATTTTTAAAAGTTGTGTTAGGAGCAAGGTAGAAGTGTCTTGTGAAACGACAGAACTGAGTGCTGAAACTTCTGCTGACAACAAAGCCACCTGCTATGTCCAAGACCAGCATTTCAGTATAATCCTGAGAAAAGATTAATTCTAGAATATTTTTAGCCCTGGCTTGGAAAGCAGACAGCATATGAACTGAAAAGCACACGGGTGGAGAGCGGGCAAGAGAATACATGCAGGAAAAATTCCTTGTTTATAACCAAAACACGGTCAATTATTCTCATAAAATCCATTGTCATGAAGAAAAAACTCCGAGCACACTGAACAGTGTCACTACTAATGCTTGCAGATCAATCACAGCTTCAGAATCAGACACACATAGAAAATTAGGCAGTCCCGGTACCACTGTACCTTTCGTGTCCTTTTTGCAACATAGACACAACTACAGAAAATACGTGCAAGACGATGAAGAAATAAAGAAAGGATTTCGAAAACTGAACAGTCACAGAAATATGGGGGCAGGGGAGAATGGAGTTCAGGTTTAATTCTTTATCACCATCTGATTTGGGGGAGTCTCTGCATTTTCTTGGTGACTCGAATTGTCATTTTCGTCCAACAGCGGTAACCCGAAACAGCAGCTGGGGAACGCCAGCCGCTGCCTCAACTCCCAGGTTTCATACAAGCCTCGAGCATCGGTTTAACAGCAGTTGCATAATAAGACTCAAAAGGCCAAGCACTCCTCCTGCCTTGTACATCTCCATTTCCACACGAACGGGAGTGATGGATCTGGACGAAAACCGAGCACTGCCCGAGCACCACTAAGCTGGTTATTATGCAGCAAAGAAGAGGAAAACCCAACACCTGGCGCACAGATATGCAGACACCCAGCGAATAGGTGGATCTACGGAGAGCTATCTTCCCTTTCCCTTCCCCAATAGGCAATCCTTGATGGGTGTGCCAGGAATGGGATATCGGGGGGAGGAGAAGAAAAGGGGTGGGAAGTGGTTGCCGCTTGCTGCAGCCAGGCTGAGCGATGGCGAGGTGGTTAATCATGGTGGCTGAGGAAACACGGGGTCACTTCTCCCCCTTCCGCCTCCCGTGTGACGAGGACGGTGGGCACCGGCCACGGGGGGGGACCCGGACCCCGCACGGACCCG
>WEIT01029122.1:79259-99733 GCA_013389985.1 Dryoscopus gambensis
GGGGGTCCCGCCGCGCGGGTGGGCGAGCGGCGGGGCCGCCGGGCACCCGCGTTTGCACGAGCCGGGCAGTGGCAATAAAGAACCTCCGTGCGATCCGGGCTTGCGTGGCTGTGTCCAGTGCTTTATTTTTTATTCAGTGTATTCCAACGGGGTGTAAGTATTTCCTAAGGCACGATTTGGACCGTCTTTGATACCGGGAAACCCGCTCTTTCCACCTGAAAGTAGCGAATTCACGTTTTGGGAGTGCGCCTGCAGACGCTCGCCAGTTGTGCGAGTAACCGGTGGCTGTAGTTCCTCGCAGCAGCCACGTAAAAACTGTGTCCGAGACATCGGGTGAATTTTAAAACACTCATGTGCTTACCTGATGCATTGTGCGATGGTTTTTAACGTGTGGCACAGAATCCTGTGTACCAAGGGAAGGTGGAAGTTGCACGTGTGTGCTTTTCCAAGTTTTGGAAAACTTGGATGGTTTGTGGAAGAAAGCAAAGCTCTCTTGAAGGAATTGGTCAGGAACGCTTGCAGTTTACAAAAAGTATTTATTTCTGTCAAAGTGCTTCAGCACGCATGCCACTTCTTAAAACTCACTAACGGAGGTAAGTTATGGAGTTATTCCCCACGCAGAGAAAAAAACTGTCAGAGCAGAATTATCAAATGAAATGGTTTAAAGGTTGGCTTTAAAACACAGAGCTGACAACGCTTCACCTTGTTCCTGTCTCCAGACAAATTTAAAAGGAAAAAAAAAATCAAGAAAAACAGTGAAAATATTTACATCTAATTAATTATGTTTAATAATTACATTACTGCACAGTGCTGTCTTATAGGGTGAAAGACATTCCTGTGGGTCTGCGCTCTATCCCATTCAAACCTTTAAAAAATATTTAAACCATCATATGCTCTTTGGACTGCAAACAAAAGCCGATACATTTAAACTGTCCTCTAAATTTCACACAGCTAAGCATGGGCACCCATTTTTTCCTTTTGCAGTCCCACAAGACTGAGTCCCACACAAGTCACTCAGTAAGAATTTTTAGAATATGGGTGAGTGTTCACTTATGCTTTGAGCTGAAATTGTTGTCTGCAGAGCCATCATGAGAAGTTAACGTGAAAAAAACAATACAAAAGTGCACAAGGAAGAAAATTCCTGGTGATAGATCCCTTCCTGAGCTGGGGCAAAGGCTTTGGCTGCTCCAGCAGCATCACCTGATGGAAGTCTTGCCTTCTGCTGGATGCCGAGTGCTCGGAGTCACATCAGGCCACATTGCCCAGGAGTGACAGCTTAAAACAGAAAACAAGGAATTCCAGGCATGATGTATGGGGCCGTTTGTGCCAAAATATTGTAATAGAGCAAACCCTTTAAGAGCTTCAGAGGACACTTGGGTTGGTTTTGGGAATAGGCAGCACATAAATGTGGCTTTCTGCTAAAGGACAAGCTCCTGGGGCACAGGTTGGGGGTTAGTTGTGGTCCTGGAAAGGAAATTTCTTGGAAGACCCCGAACAAAAATGGGCTTTCACTGAAGAGAGGTGGTTCATTCCCTGGCATCCAGGGAATGCCAGTAGGCATCTGGCCTTCTTGAGGGGTCCTGCTGTCTTCCAGGAAGAAGGGTAGTGGCTGCTTTTTTATGTAATGGACTGAGCTTCCTAGTTTTTGGGTTGTTTGGGGTTTTTTTTTTCCCCATCCTTGAGCAAAGAATGTGCTTGTTAGAGCAGCCATAGCATTCATTAGGCTCCCAAGAAGCAAGGTGGGTCTATCAAACCTGTCAATTGTCTATGCTTAGTACAGGGGGAGAGTGAACACAGATCCTGCCTCCTGTTTGAGCTGCGTGAGAAGAATCTGTCTGAACGGGGATTTGTGTGTAGATCTGGATCATAAAAAGTTGCATAGTGAGCCAGCAAACTCAGCAAGGATACCACTGCATCAGCTATTACTGGAACAATTGAGAGCTGTGCTGTAACTCTGTTTCAGATTGAATGGGCTCAGGAGAACATGAGCATTAGTCTGCCAGCAGCCAGGACCCATTAGCATGCTAATCCAAGCAAAGCATTTACAGGTATGTTTGTGATCTGAAATTCCAGCTGCAAGTTCAAAAGTAGTCATTCCTTTTCAGAAGCAAGCATTCTTGATTTTCACCCATGTATCCAGTATGGATCCTTACAGATTCTGGGGTTAATTTAAAAGTTTAAGGTTTAATTCTGAAATACGCACATCTAACATCTCATCAAAAAGTATGTAACAATAATGTTTGACATACAAGCAGAAAAAACTTCTCACTTGAGACTTGGAATGGTTTACTGTCAACGTAATGGTTGGTCCGAAAACAGATCAGGGCATCAGTTGTTTCAGAGCTGGGAGAGGGACTTTTTGATCAGGAAAGAGCAAGAGAAGGACACTGAGCGTTCACATGAGGAGATGCCCTACAGCTCCTGGTAGACTTCCCCGAAGTGCTGCACATGTTTGAGCTGATTCTGGACAGCCAGGTTCAGGTGGTGTATGTTTAGGTTAACCACTATTTCATTCAAAAAATCCCAAGGAGTAGCTGAGTGTGGGCTTGGGCACTACCAAACTTATTTCTTAAAATTTTATGATGTTTTCAAGTTTTATTTGCCTGTGGTCTTCTCAGGGTCTACACATAGGTCTGCACAGTGTGAACCACAGGGCAGGTAAGTTGTTCAGAGGCTGTTTTTGGAACAATAGGTTAATAGTTACATCCAAAGAGCCTTTACAATGTTTTCATTTAAAAGTTTGATGTAAAGGGTACATGATGATGAAGAACAAGAAATTTTAGTGGCTTGATGGTGTTCTGTTATCCCACAGCATCAAATCCCGTGCCTCAGATTCCAGTTATAACAGGTACTTTGATCTGTAACCCAGGTATTACTTCCCTCCCTCTTACAAAGTTTGGGAATTACACTGACACAGAAGATGCGTATGAGCTGTTAGTACTTTGTAAGAGAGAATATTGCAGGCCTACCAGGATTCTGACAAACTGCCATATTGTTTAGCTGTGCAAGTTCTGTGGGCTGAAAATAGTTCATACTTTGGGCAGTAGAAATGTGATTTGGTTGAAATGAAAAGAGACAGTGTTTTGATCACAACAGGCACAGACATTTTCAGTCCTTGTACAAACTGTCAGTGAAAAGAACCCTGAAAAGCCATCCACTGACCTGGAATAAGTCTGGGTGACTTTTTGCAAAAGTCTATAATTAAATCAGCTTGGAATCTACCGTGTGGCAGGGCAGGCTGCAGCTGCAGAGCTCAGGTGTAGCACACAAGTTGTGCCACACCATAATTAAGGAGGCCAGTTTTCTCATGAATGCTTGTCTTAACAGGTGACTGATGTTTGTCTGGGAATATAAATCTCCAACTGCATTTTTTCCCCCAGTGGAGTTGATTTTGAGTTCCTTCACAGTGCCAGTTCTCCACTGCTCAATGAGAAGGGGACTCTCACTGCCTCCTTTCCTCACTGGAGCCACCACCAGGTCTCTCTTCTGCAGCCACTTCTCTTCAAAAAGCAGTTGGAGCTTATCTCAGGGATCTGTACCTTGCCCCCATCTAATTCTGTTGGAATTGACCGCCAGGTTCAAAAGTTCCTGGGAAAGTTACGTGTGTGTGTGAACACGGCAGAACGTCATTTCCTTGGGCAGCAGGCTGAGCGTTGCCTCTCTGGAATGAGGAATTTGCTTTCACTGCCCTTGAGACATGGTGACCACATCCCCTTCCTCTGACACTCAGCTCACACTGACCCGGGGCAGTAACCAGACAGGTCTTGGTCAAGGGAAAAAGTCACTTTCCTCATCTGTAATTAGACCGTACTCATAATTAAACAGAAATTACGGTAACAGTACTGAAGATGGGCATTAAATTAAACCACGGCTGACCCAATCTGATACTGTCAGAAGTATCACAAGTCATCTTCCAAAATCAACTTCCAAAGGTGAAACAGTCCCAGGTAAGAATAAATGACAACATCCAAAGAGAGGGGAATACTTTAAAATTACACAAACCCTTATTTAATTGAGTTTCTTTAGCTATTCCTTGCCATTCTGCTAATTTTCCCCTTCCTTGTGTACCATGTAGCTGTGTCTTGATTGCATTACTGGAGGTGTTTATTTCTTTTCTCCCCAATGACAGCTTTTCCTCATTGATGAGTATGGATTAAATTATAAGAACTGTGGAGGAAATCTCTCCAGGATGCTTTTATTGAAACTTTTTTAAATTAAAAATGTCTTAGAGGAGTTAAAACCAGGTAATAAAACCAACTCAAAATTCCGGTTATCTTTTCATCATTTGCAACCATATGCTACAGTCATGCACCTATATAGAGAAAAATAATTAAAAATCACATTATAAAGACAGTGTCGAAATGCTAAGTACTAGCACAAACAAATGAAAGATAACTAACCTTTTTTTCCCCCTTCATGTCTTTCTTTCCTTCTTTCTTGCATTTCTCAGTCTCCTATCTTTTGTACAAGATTATTAAGCTCTTTTGACTAGACAGGTGCCACCCTAACAGAAACTCGCAAAGCAGAGCAAATGCCCAGTAGAGGTTTGGTGTAGATAAATGGCAGGGAATACTTAATCGAGAGGAGATTCTCATCTACACCATCCCTGCTGGACACTGAACTTGGAACCGGTGGTTGCAGCTCTGGAAAGATCCCTCAGACTCATCCAGGCAGTTTTCTGAAAACACTGCTGTGGGATGCAGTGACGGTCAAAAAAAAGCCAAGGCAGTATTGGGTATGTCAGGAGAAACATGAAAACCAGGCAGAAGGTGTCATTTTGCCTCCATGTAAAACTCTGGTGCCCCCACAGCTGGAGGGCTGGGACGTTTCAGGCCTTCCCATCTCCAGGAGCATGGCAAAGGAGTTTGCAAAGGAACAGAGAGAGAACAAAAACAACCCAGGGATGAGCCAGCTGCCTTGCAAGGAGAGGGCAAAAGGCTGGGACTTGTCAATTGGCAGAGAAGACACCTGAGGTAGGGTATACTTTAGGTTTACAAAAGCATGAAGGTGAAAACAGAATTGTTCCAACCCTGCACTAGTGAAACTAAGGGATGCTCCATAAAGCAAGTAGGAAGGTAGTTTAAGACAGACACATAATCCTACTTTCAAAAAAATACTATACGCACACACTGGATAGCAAAATTTGTGAGAACTTGCTGCCACAGGAGGCTGTGGACACAAAAAATACCAGCAGGTTCAGAAAGGAATTCACACATTTCAGGGATGACACATCATTAAAAAAAAACACTGGACGGAATAAGCAGGGGTGTGTTGTGGAGCATGCCTGGTAGGTGCTGGGGAAGTGGAAGGGTTGCAGGTTGTGACCAGGCTTTCATGCACTTTCAAAGTTATCTCCTTCTGCCATTGATATTTCATTTTCAAAGGTGTAAATTCAGTTTTCACTACAAATTATGCAGTTAGCTTCTCCACATTCGGGTAAATCACAAGAGTCAGCACACCTGGAATTCAAATAATATCCTTACCCAGGAATGCCACGTTACTGATCTCAGTCTTCAGGTAAGGAGGGCTAGGTGAACCCATTAGGGCATTTCTTATATTCTCAGCCTCTTAGTTTTATTCTGTGTTTCATTTTTCATTCCAAACTTTGTCCTTTATTTTGTCCCCATTCTGCCACCAGTTTATCTTCCAAACCCTATTTATGAGGTTTAAGATACCTAATTTTTCTTACTGCATTTCCCAGATCACTGTTCTATTAATGTGCAGTAATGCAATCCAAAAGCTGACAAGGTTTACAGTTGAAGGCTTCTAAGGCACAGCAATGACTTTGCCACTTTTCCTATAGCCTCAGGGTGAGCTAAGCTTACCACATTTTATAACTTTAGAAGAAAATACTAATTCTGTAAATAATTATTTACTAAGTATTTAATCTTCCTCCTTGTCATCCAGCTTTTTTTTCTTTTTCTCCTGGTTTTCTCAGCCTACTTTTTTTCATATGGGTTATACCTTCACAGAAGAATTAACACCCTCTGCCTGACCATTTAGTTACTGCCCACTTCCCTGTCTCTCTTATGCTTTCCCCTTCTCAAGTGTTATGCTGACACCACATGATTATTTACACCCAAACTTAAATGCTGTTTTATCCTTCAAGAGCAAAACCACCTGCAATGGAAAGAGTTGGTATTGACTTCCTGATTCAGACTGGCCAAGTTACCATTGAGGAACTCCTCGTAAACCTTTTGCTTGCAGGAATCCAAACCATAGATGGTTTGCAGCAGATCTTTGAAATTTAGCAGGAGAAAAACTCCTGGAGGGCAAAGGTGTAAGCTTTTCCCTGCCCCATGAAATTCTGTCCAGGTCTGACAGTGGGAAAAACTGGGAGAAAGATGCCCATTTTTCCTATGGCTTATGTTGGCAGCCTGACTGACAGCTGTCCAAGGGGACCAGCCATGGGCATCCTCATCCCTGGCAGCGTCCACAGCACTCACCATTGTGCTGGGAGCCTGACCCTCTGGCTGCAGCTGAAAAGCTGTGGGGAAAGTGAAGTTTGGAGGCAGCAGAGAGAGAAAAAGACTGCCACACTTTATAACAGCTCTCTCTAAACCCAGTACATCGTGTCTCTCTGATCTGTCCCTTTATGGACTCTCCCTTATTTTGAAGAAATCTGAGCTGTACTCCCTCGATGATCACCTGTGCACTGCACATGGTCCAAATCTCAGCAGAGACTTCTGTGAGTAGCTTGGGGCCTTTTCATTTGGGAGGAAAAAATGCTTCTGCAAAGGCATTTTTTTTTTCCCTTGGGAAAAGGCACTTGTGTGCTAAGTGTGAGACTATTTTTGTGATTGCTGCCCTATTTGCTCTCACTATTGGAATGTCAGTGAAGAATATAACAAGGTGGGAAGAAGCGGGAGAAGGATCTTGATATAAGGACAGGAGAATGACACACAGGTGAGCAAATTGTTATTTATGTTGTAGTAAAGCGTGGTCCCCAGTGACGCTTTTCTCGGTGTTTTTACATCAGGCCAATATGCTCAGCTTCAGGGTTTTTTGGCCATCAGTGCTCATCTGGAGGCAAGACTTTGCCCTCAATTTTCTCTCAGCTCCAGGTGTACAGCAGCATCAAACACATCTCTCTGCTCTTTCACCAATGTAAAATATGTTATCGTAGAAGCAGAGGAAAACCAAGGATCGTGGAAATATATAAAGACTTTCTAAAGAACTTCAAATGCCTGTTCTAACCTCATCTCATGCATGGTGACCTGCAATCAGAAGCTCTGTCTGATGCTGGTGATGTCTTTAGCACAAGGAATACAAAAGAATCTTGCAGAACTGAATTCTGAGGATTATATTTTTACTGTAAATTAAGGAGGACAAAACTTTAGTGATAATTAATTTTTCTGTGAGGTAAATAGCCAGAAGTAACACGTGTTGCTGACAATCTACCCAAACCTCTGTCCTGTAAGAGGCACGGGGACAGAGCTGCATCTCTGAGGCCAGCCCAGAGCTGAAATGCACACTGGTGTCCTTCCCATGCTGTCACATTCAGATCCCTCAGACTCCCTTGCTGTTTGAGTTCTCCATGAGGATTTTCCAGTTCCATGGCGTCCATTTTGTGCTCCGCACCCTCAGGCTTCGGCTGTGCCTGTGCTCAGTCATTACAGATTTGGATAAAGGACACCTCTTAGACTGGGAGCTTGAGTTCAGTCATAATAATTGATTATTTCAGATAAGAGCTGAACGGGGCTAAGTGTTCTTTCAGAAGAAATGAGATGCTGTCTAAAAATCTTCTAACTGCTAAGTACTTATTTACACTAATTGTCAGATCAGTGGGTAAATCCTACCATGAGGGGAAAAGCTGTGACTCATAGTACTACAAGGCTTGATGGTGGTTGTGTTGTCCTTCCTTTGGTGCCTGTGGTTGAAGTAGGAAGATAATCACAGAGCAGATATGGCCCAGAGTAGCTGTAGCTGTCCAGAAGCATGTCAGCTCAAGGATGTGAAGGGCACAAAGACCAGGAATGGAATATGTGCAGGGAAAGGCACTTGGTTTGCCTCTTCTGTACAGATACAGCCAGCGCCCAGCTGGTTGGGTAAACAAAGATTTTGACAAGCAGTGGTCAATTCTGTTTTCTTATCTCGGGAGTTTCTAACACAAAATCACATACGAATCATCTCGTTTACTTTAGGCTTCCATGGTCTCCATTTGAGCTAATTATCTGGGCTTCCTTTACAGACAGTCAACAGATAGAGACACTTTTGATGCATAATCACTCTGGATATGCTGGGGAGGCAGTGAGGATCTCCAGCAAATTTCCTTTAAAAAAAAAGAGATATTTTTCCTTTGATCTTTCAAAGGGGGATCTTTAAACTCTTCTGTTAATACAGCAATGGATGCCCTAAAAGAAAAGGAGAAGATTACTAGCTTTTACAAAAGTAATGAGAAAGGTATTTTTTCCCTTGTCTGGCTTTCACAGAAGCGAAAAAGATGTCTCCTCAATATTTCTGTGTTCTTGAACCAGCAGGCACCACAGAGTTTGATAGGGATCTGTCTGACTTGGAGTGTGAGCTCCTAACAAGAGCAGTGCAATTTGTAGCTTGTATTTAACAACTGGTTCAAGCCAGAACCTCTTAAAGACAAGGTTCTCAGCAACTTCCTTCTGCATCCTGAAATTAAACATTAACATAATAAGGAAGTTCAGCTCCTAACTTAATCTAACTTAATGAACAAGCACATGTTCAATTAGTCTCTGAGGTACTCTGCACTGATTCATGGAATTGGAAATATCTCCCAGAGTATCAATACTCTTACTGTCAGATGGCAGCAAGGGTGTTAGCTCCACTTGTGCCTTGTCCTGAAGTGATTTCTTCTCAACCTGCTGCAGCTGTTGGCTGTCAGGATTTCTCAGGTGAAATGGCAGTGCTGGTACTTCTCCTCTGGAGCAAGTGTCACGTATTCCTCTGCATCTGTCTACCTGGTGCGTCAAGTTTGTCTCTGGCCACAGGATATTTCTTACAATATTATTGCTGTTTGCAGTCGTTGCTCTTCATTAGAGGCATTCCCACAGTTGTTTCTTACAAAATGGTGACAGCTCCCAGTATCCCAGATTATGTTTCCCTTTTACCTTCCCCCCACCTCATCTCTTTTCCCATATATCTGCTGGTTGCTGTGACCTTAACATGAATTCTTAGTAAGCACTCAACAGCAGGCACTCTTGTTTTCAGTTTCCTGTTGAATAAAATGTAAGCAAGTAACAAATCACGTTACAATGGTACCACTCCATTATTTAACAGCACTAAGTACAGATCACAATTGGCATCCATTCCTGTGTATTCTTTAATGTATTTTCTGCTAGCCTGTAGAGGCTGAAGATGATGGAGGTTATGGTTGTATGACTAAACTTATATTTCAGAACAGAATGGTTAAACAGGACCCTGATAAATGTCAGACATTCCTGTATCAGGTATGCCAGGCCTAGCATAAGGGTTCAAATTTGGGATGTCATCTTTCTGAGCTGCTATCTTTTCTAGCAACACTGTCCCAGGAATATGAGAATACTCTCAATACACATCTGGGATAAGGGACTGCTGACTGTAGATTTTCCTTTCCATCCAGGGCATGCAAGCTCGTTTCTCCTTTGCATTGGGAACAAGTACTTGCTGTATCATATGACAAGTCTTACCACTTCCTTGATGAATTCATTTGTTTAGGATCAGGACAAATCTCTAAACCCTTTTATTTGAGTTTTCAACCCCTAAATGAGTTTCCTTCACTTGTTTTATAATTTTTCAATGACATCTTAAAAATCACCACTCCAGTGTCTTTAAGCATCCATCTGACACTAAGAGCATCCCCAATTCAACCTTGATAAAGATTATCAGTAAAGACAGAATAATATACTGGGCACAGTATGTAAACAGTTTTAATTACATTTTGTAAAAAACTTGTTTGTAAGAGCAGGTTTTACAAACAAAGTCTGTATTCTGTGTTTACTGTTGGTTTTTTATCTGCTCGATTCATGTAAAATCTGACTCTGGACGTTGAACCACAGCCCAGTTTTTAAGTGGGTGAGTGTGCCTCCAGCCACCAAAACTTTCCTCGGTTTGCATTTAACTTGCAAATCATGTTTCTGTAGCTGAATATTGTTCTTTAAAGTACTGTTTCCTAGGTCCCTGTGGCAGACTGTCAATTTCAGCTAAAACTTATCTCTGGGGAATGAGAGCATGAACCTTTTTAGTCGTGGTGCTGGCAACCATTCCTTCTCCTTTTGAGACTGGTGTTTTGTTGGCACTTGTGAGACCCGTGTGCAGCTCAAAGAGAATCATGGAGTCACAGAATGGCTTGGGTTGGAAGGGATCTTCAAAGTTATCTCATTCCTACTCCCCTGCCATGGACAGGGACACCTTCCATAGCCCAGGCTGCCCAGAGCCCCATCCAACCTGGCGTTGAACACTGCCAGGGATGGGACAGCCACAGCCTCTCTGGGCAGCCTGTTCCAGTCCCTCACCAGCCTCACAGTAAGAGGATTTGCACCTCTGCCTTTCCTGGAGTGGGTGGAAGAAGACTTTGTTGTGATTACTTTCACAGGCCTCTCACTCCTTCAGCTCCTTAAGAGCTTTGTCCCTGGCAGTGGCACTTGTTTCTCGAGTGCTTTGCTGTGTCCTCTGCTCTGCAGAATGCCAGGCTTAGAAAGCTGGTTCTGGCAGCTCTGTCAGGCACAAATTTGCATGCAACATTTGTCTCTCAAAGGAATCTTTAAAACCTCTCTTGTCTGTCAGGCTAGGTATACTAATGATAACATCAACCTCCCTCGTGTGATCATTTCCTAAACCTTTCTAGAAAATGAGATGGATTAATGAAGACTTATTATTTAAATTGGTGAAGGCACCCAGCTCATTTTGACTGAACACAGGAGCTTCTGCCATGACTGCTACAACCAGAATGGATGTCTCTTAGTCCCTAAGCATCCAGCACATCCCAGTTGTATGATTATATGCCTTAGTTTAAACCTCATAAACTAAAGCAGCTGTGACAAAATCTCTGAGAGTGTGCTCACATGCAAGTTACAACCTCAGTTAGTTTTATTTTTGGTCCCGCGTGTTATTCTCTAAGTCTGCAGAGCCAAGATGTTTGAGTGATTCGTTCCTGTCTGGTATCTCTCTAACTGCCATGGCTTAACCTGGCTCTCTGCACCAGCTCTTGGCTTTTTCCAGAGCTCTGGAAAGCAGTGGTTCCCTGCCCTGGCTGCTTTACAGCTGCTCCTGTCAGCTCACAGTAGCTGTGGCTCAGAAAACGTTCAGGTCTTGCACTTTGAATTCTGTGGATGTCACTCATAACTATCACTCATCTCTGAAAAAAACACTCTCCCCGATGCTAAAAATGTTTACAGAAATAATTTACTGTGGATAGGCCAAAAACTGCTGGCAGTTTAATCGTAATTAAAAAATTTCCATTTCAACACTTGAGGATCTCCATCTTCAGTGCAAAAATTTCACAGGTCTCAGCAGCTGTCACCCTCAGCAGACCACTGCACTGTTACTCAGCATACTCTGCTTTTATTAGAATTAGATTTGAAATAAAAAGTTAAGGTTTTCAAAAGACCTTCTGGTTTTTGTTTTCTTTTAAGTTTAACCTCTCACTTTAAATAAGAGGAAGCTGGTAACGTTGTTTGCCCTGTTTCTTAGATACTGGATTATGCATTAGCCTGATTTTTTATTTTACCTTTTCCTCTTTATTCTTTGATTTTCCATGTTACACAAATGACACGGTAGCCCTAAATATAGCAGAAGATTGCTCATGAGACTCTCTTAAATTAATCCTATTAAAATAATTGATTAAACTTGGTTCTTGACTAAAAATTAAATCTTCTTTTTTTCCTCTTTGTTTGACTCAAGGTCAATTTTAAGCACCTTTGTCATTCTTCGACAGATAGGCACAATGTTCTGGAAAACATTTTGAGGAGAAATAGCACAGAAAAAGCTTGTTTCCACACAGTCTTAAACCTCTGGGGTTCGATTCTGTAGCACGATGAAGGATCACATCTATAATCTGCTCCTTAAACTTGGGACCTCTAATATGTAGGACTAAATGTGTGTTTAAGTATCTGAAAACTTTGTGTTGTCTGTTTACCTGAATCAGCCCTCTGGATGGTGATAATTAAATTCAAGTACCCTCTGAAAGCATGCCTGGCTCATTTTTAACCACTACAGTAAAAAGACCTTTCTCCAAGAGGGAGATACTGCAGGGGAAATGCTAACTGAGGAATCCTCCACCAAATCCAGCATATAGCCTGCCCTGGATAATTTCTTTGCTGCTGCTTCTTGCTGCTGAAGACCAAGCCTTTAGAATAGAGCTTCAGGTCACGTCGACTGGACATAAACATGAAGAAATCATTCCTCCCAAACACAATTCTATGTATTTTTTTCTCCTCTCTTCTTAATACACTTATGGGAGAGATACTCGGTGAAAAGTTATCTTTACAGTATGATAGGCTATTGCCAGGAACTCAGCATGAATGATAAAACAATTTTACTAATCTGTTTTTAACACAGCATACCAAAGTAAGGAAGAATTGTGTCCTACACAAATATAACACAAAATCAGAATAATATTTTCTGATTCAAGAATCAGCATGTGGAAAAGAAAAGAAGAAGTTTGCTCTGGAGTCAGCCATTTAGATGGTGCTTTGGCAGAGAGAAAGTCAGAAGTTCTGCTGAAGTAAGGAAAGAAATACGTGGAACATGGAGATCAAAGTCAGCCTACACTGTAGGATAACCAGTTGTCACTGGCTGGTTTCTCTGTGGTGTATTTATTTAAATACGTATGTATTCAAATAGTAATTATTCTTCATTTCTAAAGCTCTCTCTCTTATATTTGCGTATTAGTCTTGCATAATTTTGAATGGGACTAAATTACTGCACTAATTTTGACTAATATTTTAAATTAAGCTGCCAAAAAGTTACAACCCTAATTTACCTAATAGAATTGCTCCTATGAACTTTCCTCCAAGCTACTGCCTGAGTAAATGTATTAGAAGTTCAAATGGTGTAATTTTTCTCAGACCTTCTGCAGTTAGGGTACTGTGCAATACTTCATGCAGCCGAAACCCAATACAGTGCTAAAGTGACAATACTGGAACAAACTGTTCAGATTCTTTAATTATGTTACATATGTTAAGACCTTGAAACTAATACCTGCAGCATATCAGTGCTTTAATATTAAGACTATCAATTTCTGGATTTGAGAAGGAAGATACACATTTGACAAAAAAATGTTTATATACATGATTACAAGGACCATTTAAGGGACAGGTTAGAGCAGGAAACAGTGGGGACTATTGAGACAGAAACCAGAAAAATGAGTGGTGTAAAACATTTGTTCAGCAAGAATATTTGGTTTGTCATGCGAATTTCCCCCCAGCCCAGCATTAGAATGGCTAAAGTTGAACTCAAATATTTGGCAACTGTACTGTGCTTGGAAATATTTATAGAAGGCTGATACTTAGCAGGTGGGAAAATTTTCCTACCAAGGATCTCCAAGCATTTTACAAAATTTTAATAATCAGGCTTCATAAAAAATTAAAGCTCGGCTTTTCCAGATGTGTCTGCTCCTGCAGGCAGGTGGTTTGAAGCTGTGCCTCTGGTCGGTGCTCCCTGTTCCACCCAGAAAGGAAATCCGTGGATAGCTGTCAGAGTGTTCAGGGATGTGCAGAGGAGCAAGACGCTGCTTGCTCTGTGCTCACGTACCCCGGCTTGGGATGCTCCAGTGGAGGCACCAAACAAAGCCCCAGGAATCAGCACTGAGACAAACAGAGACCTGGCAAATCTGCTCCTGTGACGTCGTTAAGCACCACCTGCACTGGAGAAAGGAGAGAGATGTGGAAAGGTTAGGAAACTTACTGACGGTTACACTGCCAGTAGCTGGCAGAGCCGGAGCAAGAATCCAGTGTTGACTCTGAGCCTTGTGCCTGCATCACTGGCCTGGCTTTTATTCCAGGGAGCTACAGCGCAAATGGGAAATGAGAGACACTGCAAAGGTATTAGACAGCTGAACAGATTGTAAGTGCTCTGGACAATCTTGTGATTACAGCCCTTGTGAGCTTTGCTTAACTGCTGGGTAAATTGGATTAAACAATTATGAATAGGTACGAGGCACCTAAGAGGATATAATGTGGTAGGAACAAACATTTTTCCATCAAGGAAAACTCAAGATTTTCTACAGAAATGAATAACAAAATATTTTATTTATGAAAAATTCTTTGTAGGAACCTGTGAAAAAAGCTAATTGTTGTGGAGGAAGAGAAAGTTGTTACAGAAATATGGAAAGACAGATACAGAAATGTCAGAAGAAGTGGCAGAATGGCCCAAGGCTGAGTACCAGTACTTGGTAATTAATGTAATTTGCAATTTGTAAAAGAATGATCAGTGAGGTGGCAACATTTGCAATATGACAAAATTGTCTGGGATAATTAAAACAAGAGAAGACCAAAGTGCGCTACTGAGATAGCAAAGCTAGGTCACTGAGCATCAGATGTAAATTAATGTGGGTATTGCATTTTGGAAGAATTACCTGAACTGCTTTTAGAGGTCAAAGTTAATGGCAACCAGTAAAAAGAAAAATTTTTGAGTGAAAATGTCAATGCAAACCTAGGAGTGGCATGGAAATTTATGGATTTATATGGAATAAATCTGTGGTATTTTTATTTGTAACATTTCAATTCTGGATATCACGTGAAAAGAATGAGCAGCAGAAAAGAAGAGTTTAGAAGCAACTGAGAGGAATGACATGGAAAAATTTCCATATAAAGGATTTCCATATTAGGATTATCTAGATAAGAAGTGAATATGTAGCTGTAGAGTGCGTATTAAAAAAGTTAAGGGAAGATATTTCATGTTCTTGTATTTTCAATTGTGATATAAGAGCAAAAAGATGTTCAAACAATCCAAACATCAAACAAAAAAGATAAAACTTACCATATTTTACTGAAGACAGAATGGATAATAGGTAGCAATGGATGTAATACTGTACTATATTCCTGAGGCCAGGAGTAGAACTAGATGGAGGAACTTAAAAGATCTTTATGTCCTCAATTAGAACATACTACATGATGCATAGAACTGAAGAGAAAGGATAGTAAAGACAAACCTTAAAATAAGGAAACGGAGTGGCTATTTCATCTTTGCATTAAAAAATTGGATTTTGTCTTCCTCATCTGAAGAATCTGGGACTGTCAACAGCTGCTGACATGATCCTAGATGAGCTGGTGTCATTGAGTCTACCCATTTGGAAGTCAAAGGTGCTAGTTAGAAGAATCAGTATGAACAAAAACCAGCAGATTGTGCCACTTTCCTATTTTGGATAGTCATGCTTCATTTCTTTTTAATCAGGGAATTTATTTTCACAGGGGGTATGTAAAACTGACCATAATAATTAGTTTAGGCGGTGTGTTTATCCTTAGATTCAGGTATTTCTGTTTGTAAGGAATGCTTTTATGGCTCTTTTCAATCTTAGTCAGCAGGAGACAGTCAGTGCATAGGCACAGTAGTTCCTTTATCAGAGCTCAGGAGCACATGACCTGTATAGCCCTGCCATCTGCCCATCTCTTACGCCAAGGTAAATCTGCCTCACTAAACTACTTCATAAAAGAAAGGAAATACAGCTATGGCAAATTTATTAATAACCAGAAATCCTCAACTGCCTTACAAACATCAGATCAAGGATCAGAACAAAGTGGTTTTGTTGTTGCACCGTGCCCATGGCTGTAGCTGAGGAAACCAGAGGTCAGAAACATTTCCATTTAAAATAAATAATCCTTTGCAGAATAGCAGGTTATCCCACAGAGACTCCTGTCTCCATCTTTGTTTTCTTCCTGTCTGTTTTGGTGGCTGGGTTTTCCATCCTGCAGATGTGTCCCAGGTGTGTCCGAGCTCACTGTCTTGTCCTTTTGTACTGCTGAGTTTGTGTCTTTCCCATTTCCCTAGTAGTGTGGATGTCCACAAACTAAGAAGTCTCATGAGCTGTGTCTTGTTAATTGATCTTAAATTTTGATGGGCTTGATGCAATGTGAAGTAAAGACCACAAATTTCCTGGAAGACAGCTTTCACTTTCTGATGTAATTGGAATGGAGGCAAAAATTAAGCAGCACAGATGTGATTTTTTAGCATATATTCCCTTCAGAAAGAGATTGACGTGTCATGGGTGCTGGGCAGGCAGAATACGTAACTAAGGGTCCTGTGTGGTGACCTGAGTCCTCTTGGTTGTGTAAAACTCAGCAGCACCTCAGGTTAGTGGCAGAAGTGCCTGCCCTGGCTGCCAAGCTGTGAACCCCCATTTTCCCGGGGCTGCCTCTAGCTGAGTGTAACTGGATTTAAGTAACCACGAGTTTCCTGACCCAGGTGCTACAGAAACCTTTCCCCCCACCCTACTGTTACTTAAACACCTTTTTAAAAGTAGTCACCTTGCCCCCATGAAAGAATTGTTTCAGCAGAACCTTGAAGAGTTTACATTTTTCTCATAATGAGGAATAGCTTTTTTTTAAATGTAGATCAATTAGCACTTAAAGAGTTGCCTTTCAGTGGCTTGCTATAGCTGCTATAGCTCTTCAGCCCATATATATCTCCTTTTTTTTTTTTTTTTTTCCATTTCTCCTGAAAAACAACTGGCTCTTATCTTCTGGTGCATTATCCAGTATGTAGGGACTTCTGCTGAGGATGTACCAGCCTTACAGCTTCCCAGGCAGGAGCACTCAGCTGGCAGCTGCACCATGGCAGCTGAGCTGGGACCCCTTTGCTCTCCTGCCACAGCTGATCACGCTCCACTGCTGTGCTCCAAAGGCAGCGGAGTTTGCTCAGACTCCACCAGGGTGAAGAAGGAAAGAGATGTTAGGCAGGGGAGAAGACATGGGCACGTGTCTGCTTAGCCATTTGCTGCTCTGCAGTGTGGAGTGTACTCTGTAAGTGCACCCTACCTCTGCCAAAAGACCAGTTAGTGTTTCCACAGCATCCCTGGAGCCATAAAAGTGTCATTCCAGGCCTCCTCAGGTGTTAAAGCTTATTTGGAAACACCTTCGCCCCTATGGCACGTTATAGCTCTTACTCTACAGACCTGAAGTTGACTGTACATAAGCTGGTGAATCCTTTTTTGGGATGTTCACAGCTGAGCTCCTTAAATATGAAGGGATTCTACTCTGAGAGCTTGGTCTTCTGTTATGGAAACAAGGCTTATAGTTATACCTGACCTTTTCTTAGTTCTGTACTTACAACCAAAACTTACAGTTCCTCAGAGTTAATTTCAGGTTTTCAGTACTCCTAAGCTCTCTTTGGTCCAAAAATGCATAGCTTTTCTCTTTACTTTTACCTATAAATAAAAACATTTTTGTCTTAATCTTGGATTCTATGATACTCTGTCCATACCGGTCCTGATCAAAGACACACTTTCGAAACATTTTCTAGAGAATATTCCCATATTTGTCTGTGTGCCTCATTCTGATTTCTATCTAATTTCTTACATTTTTCTCATACCTCCCTGCAATCCTTTCTGTCTCTGTTCAGTTTATCCCACAGCCTCCATGAACCTCACTCAGCCGCTGTCTGTCTTGTCACACTTCACTCCCACTGCCAGGACCTTCTCTTTAATGGACAGTTCAGGTTTCCAGAATGTCCTAATTTCCCTCTGAGCAATCTTTTCCGAGAAATATCACCCCTTTTAACTCAGCCATTACCACCTACCAATAGTAGGGCTTTGGGGATTCTTTTTTAAGCTCTACCTTTGTTGCATTTAAACTCCATTGGTTTTAACAGCCGAGCCATTAAAAAGTCAGAGACTGAAAGCTGTAAGAATAATACTCAGAATCTTAACTTGGCTATTAAAGGAGAGTGGTTTCTAAACATGTGAAGTACTGTCAGCAAGACACTGCCTGGGGCCCTGGAAACACTCCAGCCTCGGAGTTTTTTCAGGGTGGCAGCGGGGTGTGTGCGATTACATCCCTACCTGTGGTTCGGCTTGGATCATTGCTGTGGCTCAGTGCAGCTGCCTGGCAGTGCCAGAGCCAAATGCCACGGGCAAGAGGTCACAGCCCACGATGATTAGACAGTCACCTGACGTGAGGGTGTATTTAGGGCCTTTCAGCTTCTTTAGGGCCACATGCATGTGCTGTTCAGTGCCCCTCCCGTTGTTTGCCCTCTCCTCTCACAGGAGAGTTTCTCACACGGGCCCACAAAGGCCTTTTCATGACAGAATGATTAGAAGATGAGTCTCACCTGCTCTGATTAGATCTGGTTCAGCAAGGTTAAAGCAGCTGCTTTAAAGAGTGTCTGGTAGGCTGGAGAAGGATCTCCTGTTTGTCTGTCTGGGCTGACTTCAGACAATCCCCTCCCAGAAATCCAGCTGGTCTGATAAGAATTCCCAAGACTCAAGTCCCAAGTTCACTGTTTCTGTGTATGTTTGCCTTCATTCAGCCTGGCTCTTGTGATCCAAACCAGTGGGTGTTACCAGCTTGCTGGGCACACAAGAAACCCCTGGCCAAAAGTGCTGTTAGGACTCTGCAGCTCTAAACTGAGACAAGGCTGTAAAAGTGGGGACTGGGGGCTCCAGACACCTGCCTGTTGTTCCTGTGTCAGATGTGTTGCTTTGTGAGACACCAGCTCAGCAAATGTATCCTGCAAATGAAGGCTGAGCTTCTCTATAGCTTGTGAATGACCAGCAGCAGCAGCATTTCTGAACTGGTGACACGGTTAATGAGTTTCAGTGAGATTCTTGAAATCCAGTGATTGACAAAGACCCCCAGTTTAGGCTCCCAGGAGTGTACACATTACTTGAGAAAGCAAAATGTAGCAAAGACTAACATTTGTCCATAAAGATTTGGTAACTCAATCTATAAAGGAAGCAGACAAATTCAATGGAGAATTGCCATTTCTGAAATAATTTCCTTCCATAACTGTATTACAGGTTACTTTACTGGGAAATGCTGTTTACACAGAAATAAAAGCATGTAATTTTGAATTTCATACCAGGCTATTTAATTTCATAATGAGCAAAGAAAAAATTGAAATATACATAGAATAAGTTGTTTGTATCAATGTGAAATGGCAAAATACTAAACCCAGTACAGTCCCCTAAATAAACAGCTGTGGATGAAACCCTGTGCTTAAAAGTCAATTGCTTTTTGATGAGGCTGGAAAAAATGTTGTTTTGTCCTCCAGCCCAAGTACTGTCAAAAAGATATTCAAATATATATGCTGGCTGGCTGTTTGGGAGGAAGATTGCTACAAGCCTTGCTTATCTGGGTATTTGTGATGTATGCGTTATGACATCATCTCAAAATGTATTGCTGGCAGTAATGGAAGTTTGTAGAAGGTATGGAAGTTCCTGTTTATATTGTTTAAATTTTTCTGATTTATCCGCTCTGCTTGGGAATCCTTTTGTCTAGCAGCCTTGGTGGTGTTTTATGTGTGTGCTATCACTGAAGATATAATGGTGAGTATCGTTAATGGGCAGACTGAGGCAAGTGCCAGTGCTATTTACAATATATTTACAATAGTGGACAACTTGCAGGTTATCTATTCACTATTAACCTGCCTAATATCCAAGTGCTAAATCAGAAGAGGGCAGTAAAGGAAAATTACATGGGAGATGTAAGAATGGGGAAAATATTATTCCCTAAGGAAAAATAGCAGAGTGAGGGAAAAACCTCAAACCCATATGCCTGGCTTCATCCAGTCCGGGAGTGTTTACTCTTCCCAGGACTTGAAATAAAAAAGAATGCTTTAACCACACGAATTTTTACCCCAGGAATAAGAAGTGGGTTTACAGCAAATAGGAGCTGATAACTATACAGAGAAAGAGGTGGGGAGGGAGAAAGGTGCATCAAATATTATAACTTGTTAATTCAGGGATAGGTAGAAGTGGGTCTACTGGAACCAAGGGTGGTAGAGATTAAGCCAGGACAAGGAAATGTACATCTATAGACATCAGTCACTGTATGAGTGCACTTTCCCAAATATCTTGTGCCTTCCAGGAAAATTAATTAACAATGCTTTGTTTCACGGCATCAATTTGAGATGCCATTGTTAACTTGGTGGGGCTCTGTATTGGCTTTTTGTGGCCAGGTTTTGGTAATGGGGGTGCTACAGGGGTGTCTTCTGTGAGAAGCTGCCAGAAGCTTCCCCCATGTCCAGCAGAGCCAACCCCTGGCAGCTCCAGGATGGACCAACCACTGGCCAGGGCTGGGCCAGCTAGAAATGGTGGTAACACCTCTGTGATAACCAATTCAAGAAGGGAAAAAAGGTATTGTGAAGATGCTCTTCTCCAGCCAGAGAAGAGCAGGGTGAGAATATGTGAGAGGAGCAGCCCTGCAGACACCAAGGTCAGTGCAGAAGGAGAGGCAGGAGCTGCTCCAGGTGCCGGAGCTGAGATTCCCCTGCAGCCCCTGGTGAGACTGTGGTGAGGCAGCTGTGCCCCTGCAGCCCATGGAGGAACCCACACAAGAGCAGGGGGATGCTGAGAGGAGGTTGTGACCCTG
>WEIT01029123.1:2457-30227 GCA_013389985.1 Dryoscopus gambensis
TTTAGAATTATTGATTTTTTCCTGGGACATATGAATTAAAAGATGGCTAAAATCTCCCAAGGAATTTCTTGCTAAAATGGGGGGGAAAAAAAAAAAGTGACCCTGCAAGCAAAAGGTTTCTGTTTCTCTTCATTTTCATTTCCTTCAGTATCTTATAATTATTACTGTTTAGATAAGGCCTGAATATATTTAAGAAAGACATTATCTTTCAGAGAGTTTAATACATTCCTAAAATAATCTCCTTATAACAGGATTTGCTTGATTTTTTATTTCTTGCATTTTTCACTGAAAGAAAATGGTGGTCTTGTGAAAACGAAGCAGTGCATGATTGTATATAAATGACCTGTCAGAATATAAAATCAATCAATGTGGAAAGTTTTGAGTGTGCTTTTAACTGCTACATAATGACTGCTTTCCAAGTTTGCCAAAGAGAAATGAAATACCACCAGCTGCCTCCTCAGTGTAAAATATTAAATGAAATGTTTTTAAGCAATAAAATGGATTAGTTTGCCTGTAACCACCTTTCCTCTGGGTTTATGAAGAAATTATGATTAGAAATTATTGTGGCTAAACTTTGCAATCACTGATTTCAAAAAGCTCCACTATCCTTTCAATGAAGTAATCTACCCCCCTGCTAAAATACCACCATTACTCACCAAACTGCATGCCTTCTAAAACCAGATCTGATCAGATTGCTTGGAGAAAAGCAGGTCAAAGGTGAGTTTATTTAATTTATATATATAACAAGTTGTTTCCTTCACTGAATGTGTAATTCAAAGCATTATCTGTACAGAATATGATATATTGAATGCAATATAATACCTTAAAAAAGATTAGGGTTGTAGAGTTATGTATTTAGAAGTCAGGAAACACTTCAATGTCAGCTATAATAATGTCATAATAATGTCATCTGAAGGGTTTTCTCTGCTCCATATATAAATACAGATATGTAAGTGTATAAAATAAACACTATTTTGTGAAATACCATTCAATATACTATGTACCATTTAATATACTGGAATTTGGGTCACTAGAAAAGTATTTTAATATACCATGAGGGATTATTGTAACCCTGTTTTAACTATGCATGACTGTTAGATTTTTTTTCCTTGCTCTGATGACCTATTTGGACCAGGCTGTAACCTGTAGAGAAGCTTCCATTTGTCTGTTGTTTCCCATGATGTAAGTGAGTAGGAAGGAAAATTAGAATGGACAGTGAGATGCTAGCCACAATTTTTTTATACTTGCCAGATAGAATGCTTATGGGGAAAATTAGGGTTTTAATCTTGGGAAAAGAAGGTAAAAAGAAATAATTGGGAATCTAAAACATATTTTATCCACCCAAATTTTTTCTTTATCCATCCTCTTTAACACATCATAAGTAAGAATTCTTTATAAAAATACAGTTTTACTTGCCTTCTCAAATGTTTATTGCCACTGTTTCCCTTTTGCGGGCTCTGGTTTTCTCATTGCCCTGCTGGGAGCTATAACAGGTAAATAATTTGGCTGAAAATTAACCCTGCTGCCCACTTCCCTAAAGGATCAGTTTTTAGCAGCAGCAGTATATATTTTGCACTGAACTCTGTCTGTGGAACCCAGAGGCTCATAGCTGAATGCTCGCAATCACAGTTTAGCTAACACATTTGGAGTGAACAAGTTCCTCTTTTTGCACTACACCATTAAACTCAAATTAAGAAAATCATCCTCACTTTATCAAGTAAATGTAGTATGTGGGAGAAACAACACTTCATTGTAAAAAGAAAAACTAATAGGCATTACAGCTGACTGCCTAAATAGATTGCATAAAATAATGCCCTGTTCTTCAATTAGCACCAACACACCAACACCCTGCAACTTAGTCCTTACTTACAGCTTTTGCTCTTGGTTGACTTGGGCACGTATATTATGCCACTGTTTTCATCTCCCTCCTCTGAAGCAGAAAAAAATAAAGGAAAAGAAAAATCCTGTTTTATACTAGAAGATACTCTATATGCAATGTGTAGGCAGACAGGAATAGTGAAAAGTCAACCAAGCAGTTTTTATAATTTTTAGCATCAGCTACCTTTAGTTCGTACAGAGAGGTGGCACAAAAATGGCCTTTCCACAGTTGCTTCTCAATATAGCAGGGGAGAGTGTGTGGCATCCCAATGAACTCAGAGGCAGAGATCAGTTTCTTTAAAGTACAAGTCATCAGAATCAAACTCACTCAAAAAGGGAGGTAGAATTCAACTGCAAAATGCCTCCCTAGATTTTCTTCCCCCTCGAATAAGAAGCAGAGCTGTGGCATGGTGCTGAGGATGTTGGGCTCCCAGTCCTTGATCACTCCATCATACCTCTATTCTATAATCCTCAGTTACAGGAGTTTTACTTGGAACATCTTGCAGCTCAGTTTATGTTAAAGAGTAAAAAAAAATTACATGGATGACTACTCACAGAAACTGAGGTCAGTACCATCCCTCATGGAATGATCATTATTCATAATTCAGTTCTCCTAATCTCCAAAGCAGACTGGCTGCATCCATACCATCTGGTTCAAATGGTTCCTGACCCAGAGATTCTTTGGGAAAGTACTGCTCGGCCTAGACAAAATACATGACAGGGACCATTCTAAGAATTAAACAGTGCAATGATAAAGTCCCAGGCCTGGAAATGTCCTCTAGCAGCACTTAGTTTCCTTACAGAGGTACTGCACATAATTTTATCTGCCTCTTCAGAGAAACCTTGCCGAACTGAGGCTCTGTGGTATTAGAAACCCACAACACAAACCTGTCCGCAGTAGTAATTCAGCTCCTGGTTGTGGCGGTGGCTCAGCCTACTTCTAGGCTGCAGCCCCGCGCTGTCAATCAGACATTAGCCATCCAGTGGGTGGATTTTCCCCCCAGGGGCAGTGACAGTGAGTCTGAGGGTGGCTCCATGGGCTGCACTGAGGTGTAGGCCGCAGCCCACTGGGTGGCACCTCCAAGTTTGTACCACCTTTTCATCTAGAGAGTTCTGTGAAGTTCGGTTGATCATTGGTTCTTTGTTACGGCTCCCGCCTCCCAAACTACCCCATTGGTTGTATCCAAGTTGTATCCTCCCCTTTCCTTGTACACCATTGGTTCGTTCTATGTTACCACCCCCCTTGAAAAAGGGCTGCGCACCCAGTTTCTGGGCCATTTGGTCCCTGGACCCTCCGGAATAAAAGCTTCTTGGAAACAATACCAGTGGCCCTTCTCGCCTCCTTTGCCTTTGGGAACGGTCTTGCCTTAACAGCTGGCTGGCTGGCGCGAGCCCCTTGAAGAGGGAAAAGCGCATTTTCTACCTGGCCCTCTAAATCTCCATCGCGTCCCTCCTGCGCTTCCTGAGGAGGAGCAAGGACGCTCTCTGGAGACACTGCCGCGTTACCTCTGCCTTGCGGGCACGGCTAGGGACTAACCCGAGCAGCGTCACCTGGTTAACATCAGAAAATCTGGATGCCCTTGCACATCTGCAGATCCAGAATATCCAGAATTTGCAAACTCCAGGACTTAGATTTGCTGTACATCTACAGTAAATCTGAAAATTGTTTGAATTATAAAAATGAACTGTGTTCATGGCAACCTACATAATGAATATGTCCAAAAGTTACTAGGCCCAGTTTCAATTCTGCTAGTACACTTCTACTGACATAACTATATTGTCATAAATGCATTCAAAAATACAAAAGAGTGAAACTTGTATACATACAATGTAAAGCTAACCCAAGTTTTACAATAGTTTGGATACTGACTGGTGAAAGATGTGAGACTGTACAAAAGGGAAGATTATTTGATACTCTCTACACATTTATATTTCCCATTTTCTACTTCCATCTTCCTATGCAGACATTGTTCAGAAATAGACTTCTGGTTTTATCCTCTTCCATTTNTATACAGATCATTTTATGCAAAAATTCAATATGCTTCCTGAACTTTTTCAGAATTTCAGATAGTCAGATGGTGATGAACAATCATTACAGTGCCTTTTCTCAAATTATTTTCTCAAATTATTTTCATTTAAAAAAAATATGAAAAAGTCCTGTGAATTTATACCCCAATATATAAGTAAGACAGTATCTCAACTAGTTGTTAAAACCAAATTACACAAAATCAGACTATTAAATGACACACAACAAACTAGCAAATTTGAAAACTAGCAGTCTGAGCAATAATTTGACATCTTTTATTTTGCATGTCTATTCTTTTCCAAGTGAAGCAATATATTATTTGTATTTCCTCTCTTTACTTTCTCTTCTTTTCAAATGAACAGAAATCTCTCCAAGTTTTTTCAAAGGCTTTTCCACATCCTTCCTCTTCACTGAGGAAAGAATGATGACTGAGCTGTCAGAAAAATACGTATTCAATATCTGTATATAACTTAGCATTATAGACCCTGATTATCAGGTGCTTCAAAGTGCATCAAACTTTCAGAGCTTAACTTTTTACTCCTAAAAGAGATTTAGGTAAACTACACTGATTTTCCCATTCTAAAAAATCTGTATAAACACTTTTATGACATTTACTTTATGAACAGAAAAATTAGAAATCATGTCACCCTCAGGTTAAAGAACAATGTTTTCTCTCCTTGTAAGGAAAACCTCTCCATGTCTGGCATATATTTCCCTCAAGTTTCTTTTTCTACAATTAATAGTGTCTGACATTAACATCAAGGTTACTGTCCTTATGAATAATGCCCCCAACGCTAGAACTGCAGTGGTAGGCATCAAAGGAAGAAATAACAAGATAGGAAACAGTGTATGGTGAACCAAGGTAATGATATAGTGAACAAATAGAGGATATGTTAGCAAGAGAAAAAACCAGAACAGTGGCTGACCTTAATGTTCATGTAAGAGGGACACAGAATTCTTCCAAATCTAAAATACAAAGCATAAAGCATTATCTAGAAGCCTCAGTCTGCAAAAAGTAATATTCTAGTAGGATATGTTTTCTGCTTTATAGAGTATATTAAATAATCATGAAAAGATAATCAGTTATACTACATAATATCTTAAATGAAGCTACAGAAATTGTCACCTGAACACTCAGCAAGCATTTAAGCATGGGTCTAAGGAACAGTGGTTCAAGCCTTTTAGATGTCTAAAATTAGTGTCACTAGTAATACTATTTTTCTTGGCAATCTTCATCCTTAATTGGAGGAATAGGAATGTAGAGAAACTGTTGTAAGCATCTATGCTAAGATGCATCACACTTTGAAAATGTACCTCGTAGAGAGTGTGGGGGAGATGGAAATCTACATACAAATGTTTATCTGTTCATCTGCTCTGCTGTGATTTTATCCTTTTTTTTAATGAGAAAATCCACATTTTCTTTAAACACCCATTTTTCTTTGTCATGGGTTGCTGAATCCTGCAGCCCAATAGAGACCTGACTGCTGCAGCTCTATGCCTCCACATCCAAGTAGCAAGTGTGAGCATATATTTCCAACAGGCACATATGCACACTAAAACAATATGTATGTAAATATACACAAAATTTCTTCTGAAGATCATTTGACACAGAAACCTTCAGCAGTCAAGGAAACAGGAGACACTGACCAATTCATTCTGTTCCCCACTCTGAATGGCCAAAAGTAAGAAATATATGCGTATGTAAATACATACATATGAATCCTTCAATAACTGATCTTAAACAATGAGTCGGTCGAGTAGATGGCCCTGGATCCTTTCATGTCCAGTTGCCTCACACCATCTCTCTCCTACAGTCCCTCTGAAAGCTGATCTGGACATGCTGGTCCCTCTAGTAGACAAGTTCTCTATCTGTCTCACTCAGAGATATGCACACCTCTGCCCCCAACCTATGGCCATCCCAGTTTGCCATTTCCAAGCCCTTTACTTACCTTGCTGGATAGTCCAGATTGATATTCACTAGTGATCGCATACTGACTTGAATAACCCCACCTTCCCTAGTGGCAAGCCCTGGAATTACCTGGGCACCTGTCACGCACAGACATTATGGCTACTGGCACTCTGATGTCCACACACATGCATATCCACACACAGGCACACATGCACACTCAGAACAGACAGTCCCCTTAAAAGTAATGGAATTCAATAACAAGGCAGAACAGTCTCTGGTAACCAGGCACAAGGAATGACTGGAGAAGCATAATGACCATCAGCCTGTTTACATGCAATTGTCCCTTTTTATTCCCTTTCCCCTCCAGTCCAATGGTAGTTCTTCCCCCCAAACTACCTTGATCCCTCCCTTTATCTGCCTCAAGATACCATAATAAATCTTGTGCAATCCAAAGATGATATTCCCCTTGTCCCATGAATTCCATATGCTGGGCAGTAACCCTCCTTAGTCTGATAGGTGATCCAGAGAGATGCTTCATGACTCATCCTGTTTCATACCCAGACCATGAGGGTGATGGCCTTCCTGTGACAGCCATGAGAGTAGCAGGGAGCATGCCTGCTTGCTTCTGTGGTTAGTTTATTTCGATTCCTCTGCCTGTGATAGCTCATGAGCAGAGGCAAGCCTTTTATCACATAACCTAATGATCTCCAATATGCAAATAGATATTTCTGAATTAATAGATCTATGTAGATGCCCACAATACTTATGTAGCAAATATCTGGTTTTGATAAACTGAGTGCCATCCTAAGCACAGGAAAGTAGGCAAAGTTTTCCTGACCCATGTTTCTGGAATTTCAGTCTGTAAATCTTATCTAATTGGAATTCTGGTGAAAAACTGCTTATAGATTCCTTCCCATACAAATTTATTTTGAAATACTTAGCAGAAAGTGTTCTGGTATTGGCATCCACAATGTGCACAACTACATGTGGCATTGTATGGAGAGCAAAAGCTGCTATTTCACATTCCTTTGAAAAATGCATCATACAGTTAATACATGTTATTCAACAACTATCTCTGATGATTTTCACTCTATTTTTCCTATACCATCATGTTCAAAGGGTTCACTAAACCGTATTCAACAAAAAGATTATATTTTCAATGTCCAGTATGTAATTACAGATTAATGCAGCCTGCCCCTTTATACATCCACAAGTTTATTTACTTCTGTAACACTACTTGGAAAACAAATGATTATTTGAATGAGGTTCATCCATGCTGATCATAGTTAAAGGCCAGTAGTTGCACTAAAAAAGCAATTTAGTCATGATTTTTGCTTTATTTCAGTCTTTTCTTTAAAATCCGATTGGAATCCAAGAAATTTGGACACAGAAATAGTCCACTGGTTTTTGCTTTTCCCTCAGTTTTATACATGTAAAAACATTTCTGGTGACTGAATCTATTTGAATGCATCTCTTTTTATTTCTGAAAATGAACTGAGATTTAATACAGAAGTTCTGACAGATCTGAGCTGCAGTAGCATAATAAGAGCTCTTGATAAAATCAGGTCATGTAGATTAGAGAGGCATATGTTCAGCAGGTCTCTTTTCTTATTTTTCATGTTTCCCCTTATCCTGTATGGAAAATGCTAAAAAGGGAATGTATGCTCATCAAATGCCTTCTGCGAGATCATCTTTGATAAGGTGGTCATGCAGCTTTGGGACAATGATTTGAATACCTAATATTATGTTGTACATAGCAACAACAACACCTGATATTCACAACTTTCATTTTTATACAACTATTGCACATGTGACACACTACTGTCTGTGATTATGACATGAAGAATAAAAATTATATACTGCACAAGAGGTAATTTTAGAACAGTAGAAGCTCCAGGCAGAGAAAATGCTATCATCAAGGAGAAAAGTGGTACCAGATTGAAAGTGAGGAATGATCAATACTCAAACAAAGAAATAAAAAGGCAAGCTCTATACTGATTACCTTTCCTGTAACAAATGTAATTTAAAAAAACCTCCAGAATGACTGAAGGCATGATTTTCTGCATCAGGAATCTGTCTGTGTCTATAATATGTAAAGGAAAATGACTTACAAAAGTGCACTACAAAAGAATAGACTAATATGTTATGCTATTGAGGAATTAATATATGATATTTATTTTTTTACTGCAATGAAAATAATAAAAGAAGAGGCAGACAAGAAGATATATAATAGAATATTTGCAAGATGATCAGAACACCAGTCATGGATTTTCAGTTCCTGAGAAAATGGAATGAATAACAGCTGTGCTATCTCTAGACATGGATGTATAATACAAGCATTAGAAAAACTTTCTTATCATTTTCTTTAAGCAGCTACAGGAATAGATTGAACTTATTTCCAACAAATGAACAGCCACTTTATATGACAGAATTATTCAGTGATGAAAATGTCATTAGTCTGAAAGCAGTAAATGGAAGTTATGCAGTATATAGGCTGGGCTTTAAAACAGATTGTTAAAACAGTGATACACTAAGTAAATTAGACTGGTTGAAAATGTTATACTTCTCAGTCTGACTATCTTTCTAATTCAGAAAGAAGACAGCAAAAGTTAATCTATTATGTGTTTTGGAAGGAAAGGAGCAAAAAATGTTTCTAGTACTTCAGTGTTGTCAATCCTTCAGCACAGAGGAGAGACTTTTAACTGCCACAAAGGGATACAGTTCAAGAAACTTCATGTTTGAGTTTCTGGCTTGGAGCTCAGCTATTTGTAGCTCAATTCAGTTGTGTAATCATAGGTCTTTAATGTCTCTTCACGCATTCCAGAATAGCCCGCTTGGCCTTCTGCTGCTGATCATCTCCTAAGATCTATGTGGTTGTAAGAGAAAAATAAAGCTGTCGCTATATTCTCTACAAGAGAGAAACAAGATTTCACACTGACGAGGAAATTAAGAAACTCCAAGTTGTAGTACCTTGTAATACTTTCACCATTACTTCTCTGATAGCACAGCTTGGAAAAAGCAAATTAATCTTCTGTGATTCATGAATATTATTCATACAGGAAGGCAGTGATTTTACATGCCATTAAAAAGTTCTTCAATATTCATGGGAGAAAAGCAGAACATAATAGCTAGGTACTCTCAATAATGTTCACACAGATAATATGCTCTGTCCTTAATAGCATATATGCATATTGTGTTGCACATTAATTATTCTCAGGTTTTTTGCTGTAGTCAAGGCTTCACTTCAAACTTGAAAGTCATGAAAAAATGCATTTATGATAAAGAATAGCATGTTAATTAATGAAATGTAACATAGATTCACTGTTAAAAAACACAAACAAAAAAGCATCTATTGTAACACTATTTACATTATTTTATATATTTATGTAAATAAATATTCAGAAGTTTATGTATATACATAGTGTTAGATAAGTAATAAACTTCAAGAAAAAATGCACAGCAGACATCTTTTCATATTTTATAAATGTCTTTACAACTGAACAAAAGGAACAATTAAGAAAAGAAACTGCTGAATCTGGGTTATTATTTGTTATAAAATCTGTAGAAGGAAAATTTCTCAGCAGTGAAGAATTGTAACATAATAACTTGAAAAAAACCCTGGAGTACTACAGTTAGAGTAAACAGTTATAGATCAGTTATACTCACAGCCTCTTGAAATCTTAAAAGCTATTTTAAGAGTGCAAATTTGGAAAACTACAGCTTGATTAACACAAATATTTTTCTACTTTTTTTGGTTTATCCTTTTAAAGTAAAGGCCATATTCTTAATTTCTCAGATCTTAGTGTTAATCAAGCTGCCAGAATGATGAAGATGTGCAGTAAACATTTTTTGATAGGATTTTTTAGAGATCCCTTATGAGGAGTCCATATCAAAGCCTAACATTTAATGTGTTGGATCATCTTGAAAGAGAAAAAAGGCTGATGAAATGGGCTATGTATTTGCTGAAGTGCAGAGAAGGTACAGTAAATAAGAAAAAATCTGTTCAGTATACCATAATATATCACATAAGAAAGTCAACATCTAGTTTACAAAACAAAAGCATATTGGAATTAGGCAATATACTGTTCATCTCTGCATTGTGTAATCTCCAAAAAACAAAATCCTTTGGTGTACATACTGCTGAATAGCAAAGATACATATGCTGCTACCTTCCAGGCTTTGTCTTATTTTGCTTGACCTTGCTGTATTAGACCCTGCACAGCTCAAACCTACTATACTACAATTAGCTTGTTTTTCAATTCTTTTTTATAAGCATGGCACAGCTACTGTGGAGTCGATCTTTCCACTCCAACTGGGAGAAGAACTGGAAACCCTGAATATGTCCCTCTGTTCTTCCTAACCCCATCTGCAGTATTTCTTGTTTTCCCTGGCAAAATGTTGGAACAAAACAGAGCACTGGGAAATCAGTGTGAAATCAATAGATTTTAGGAGAGAAATTAATCTGTGATAGCATAGTGTTTCTCATACCAAAATAATTCCCTTTGGGGAGATTTTCATGTTTCTGTGTAATGGTCTACAGCAAGAGAGTAACAACCCTCAAGGGAAGATCCAAGCTCCTACTCTTGATAAAAGATCAAATTATCTCTGCAGAAAAAGAGAAAGCAAGCAAGAGAGTGTTAGTAAAAAAAAAAAAAAAAAAGAGACAAAGACATCTTCCCACTCTCTCACTACCCTGAATCATTCTAATTCTTTGTCTTATGGCTTTGTAGCATTTTGAAAGTAGATGGTATTAGGGCATCAAAGATCGACCAATATTTGAAAGACTTAAAGGATCTCCACTGCAGTTAAGTATCTCACATATACTAAATTAAGAATTTCTGTAGTTGGGAAAAATAAGTGGTGATTGATAAGGACTGATAGAAAAGTTAAATAGAGAAACATTTTTCAGTGTTTAGCTACATGATTCAAATTACAACAGATGATGTAATTGATTTTATGACTGTCACAGAAAATAGTGATATAACTTAATAATCTATTGTGAATGAAATGGAATATGATATATACAGATTTAATTTGATTTCCTAGATCTGTGTATTGTTAAATCAAAGAAGAATATCTAAGATCATACAATTGAACAATCAATACCACTTAGATTTGAAGCATAGGTAATATATGAATAAAGATAACAATAGTTTTGTAAGAATTTATGAACTGATCTGTGAGGTAATACCTCATATTCAACAAAAGCCATATATTAGCAAGTTTTCTTTGCCCTAGTCTCTTCTTCCAACACAATTAACTTAGAAACCTAAATTTCAGACCCTGATGTTAAATGGTGTGGCAATATTATGCCTATTGACTGTTCTAAAAGTAGAAATGATTCCTGGAATTCTGCCAGTTCTAAAATTAATTAGTTTTTAGACAAAATAGTAGGAAAGACTGTAATAACTGATGATGAAAGCTCAGAACTGGAAATGCAAGACCAAACATTGCATCTGTAGCTTAAATTGAGAAGAGAAAAAATGAAATTGAATCCTGTGGATTAAGAAATTCTGTTTCGTTTGGAAAGTGAGTCATACTTTCTCTGTTACACACAAATGAATGCCTCTGTATTTTCAGGTTGAGCTTGTGGGGTTTTTATAATCTAAAAATTGTGATCAAAAATTTTTTTCCATGCAGATTTAATATTACATGATTGTCCTTCTAAGGAGGACATATATACTAGATAATTTAAAAAACCCAAATAAGCAAAAGAGAAAATGTGTTTAGTTCTAAATGAACTTAAAAAAAAGAGTATATAATGTCTGCATGTGTTCTGTTGGAATAAAGCAGTGTTATAACCTGCTGAGGTGATAACTGCTGACTTAACTACTGCTTAACTATTTGCATACTACAGGCATATTTTAGTACAAAGTTCAGATATTTCAAATAAATCTGGCCTTGTGTATTTCATAGACCACCATGGAACAACTCACAGCACTCTCTTTGGTTCTTGTAGTGTAATGTCTGTGGAAACAACAAATGATCAGTAAAAAACGGATCAAATGGGAAAATTATCTACAGAAATAAAACAGTATTGCTAAGGAAAAAAAATCTGATAAAGGATTTGGATAAGATTACGATTACATAAAGGGTTGCAGAATCAGTTAATGGAGGTGGATTTTCAAGAGAAGCACCCTGGAGTTCCTGGATTATATTTGACAGTTTTTTTCTAGTGAACAACTAAAGACCAGAAATAAACAGTAATACATTGATTTGCCTATCTATAGTGAATAGGGTCATAAACTGGAATGAGATCTGACCTTGAAATTAGAACAGTTAATTTTAGACATTGAAACAAAGAAGCACAGGGGTCAGGATTAAAATAAAAATAAAAATTGGATTTCATATTCTGCCATGATAGTTACTATTAAAGAGATGTTTCATAGTGAAATTGAGAACATGATATTCTTCAGGGCTTGGTATTGGGACCAGTGCTGTCCAACATTGTCAGAGACTGAAAATAGTTTATGCCTCAAACATTGATATAAAGTTTTAAAGAAGCTACAACCACAGAAACCTCCTTGAAGAACTTTGGACTGTAAGTCAAAGTGCTGATTAGATAAAAGGAAACCCATTGTTCAGTCACCTCAGGCTGAGGGAAAGGTATGCATCCATGATAGGCCAAAGCCTCCAGCTGCCATCCCAGCTGAGTTTGGGGTATGGGGGGAGAGCACAGCTCACAGAAGCCAGGTTTACACAGACTCCCCCCAGCCGAGGGGGGAGGAGGTCTCAGGTGCATGATGTAACCTCTGGTGAGAGGCAGTAAACACTCTGATTACATAAACTGGCCCAGCTGTGGAATCCCCAACCCCACAGGCCACATCCACGGGAGATTCATGGGAGAGGCTTTGCCCCACAGCACTGCATGTGACCCAGAGTCTGCTATAAGAGACTGCCCCCCTCTCTAGGGGGAACATGCCCCAACATGCCTACCTAGCCTATATACCCATGGGATTCTATGTTTTTGGGGGGAACCTACACCACCGGGAAGATCTGCTGAAGAGGATCGTCGAGGCACCAGTGGGACCCATGGAGTGGTGATATTCTTTTTATTCTATCTCTGTCACTCCTTATCCCCATGCCTATTTTCTGTTTCTTTCTTTCTCCTTTTCTTTTCTCTTTCTCTCATATTTACTATACGATAAAACCCATATTATTATTATTACTGGCATATGGTCTGGTTTGCACCTTAATTCGGACAGAGGCATTTCCAAAGAACCTTAATAATAATTGGATCCTAACAAACATCTTTGCTGACAACATGGACAGAGGGATCGAGTACATCCTATGCAAGCTTGCTGACAACACAAAGCTGTGGGGTTCAGTCAACAAGCTGGAGGGAAGGGATGCCACCCAGAGGAACCCTGAAAGGCTTGATAGGTGGGCCTTTGTAAATCTCATGAAGGTCAACAAGGCCAAATACAAGGTCNTCTGTCACTCCTTATCCCCATGCCTATTTTCTGTTTCTTTCTTTCTCCTTTTCTTTTCTCTTTCTCTCATATTTACTATACAATAAAACCCATTTTATTATTATTATTACTGGCATATGGTCTGGTTTGCACCTTAATTCGGACAGAGGCATTTCCAAAGAACCTTAATAATAATTGGATCCTAACAAACATCTTTGCTGACAACATGGACAGAGGGATCGAGTACATCCTATGCAAGCTTGCTGACAACACAAAGCTGTGGGGTTCAGTCAACAAGCTGGAGGGAAGGGATGCCACCCAGAGGAACCCTGAAAGGCTTGATAGGTGGGCCTTTGTAAATCTCATGAAGGTCAACAAGGCCAAATACAAGGTCCGTTACCTGAGACAGGACAATCCCAAGCACAAGAACAGGCTGGGAGGAAAACAGATTGAAAGCAGCCCTGTGGAGAAGGACTTGAGGGTGTTGGTTTATGAGAAGCTCAACTTGACCCTGCACTGTGCAATTAGAGTTCAGAAAGCCAATCATATCCTGGATTGGATCAAAAGCAATGTGGCCAGAAGGTTGAGGGAGGTNCCTGAAAGGCTTGATAGGTGGGCCTTTGTAAATCTCATGAAGGTCAACAAGGCCAAATACAAGGTCCTGTACCTGAGACAGGACAATCCCAAGCACAAGAACAGGCTGGGAGGAAAACAGATTGAAAGCAGCCCTGTGGAGAAGGACTTGAGGGTGTTGGTTTATGAGAAGCTCAACTTGACCCTGCACTGTGCAATTAGAGTTCAGAAAGCCAATCATATCCTGGATTGGATCAAAAGCAATGTGGCCAGAAGGTTGAGGGAGGTGGTTCTTCTCTTCTACTCTGCTCTTGTGAGCCTCTACCTGCATCCAGCTCCAGGGCCCTCAGCATCAGAAGGTCATGGAACTGCTGTAGTATGTTCACAGGAGGGCCACCAAAGTGATCAGAGGGCTGGAGCACCTCTCCTATGAAGACAGGCTGAGAGATTTGGGGTTGTTCAGTGTGAAGAAGAAAAGGCTCTGGGAGGACCTTATACCTAAAAAGGACTTCCAAGGGAGCTGGAGAAGGATATTTTACAAGGTGTAAATGAGTGAACAAAGGGAAATGGCTTTAAACTACAAGCAGGTAGGCTTAAGTTAGATTTTAGAAAGAAATTCTTTACTGTGAGGCTAGTGACACACTGGAACAGGTTGCCCAGAGACATTGTAGGTGCTCCTTTCCTAGAAGGCCAGGTTGCATGGGGCTTTAAGCAGCCTGCTCTAGTGAAAGGTCCCACAGCAGGAGGGTTGGAACTAGATGGCATTTGAAGTTGCTTCAAATCCAAACCATTCCATGATTGTACGAAATTCAGTAAAATCAATGAGTGGCAAAAAGATAAAATCTAGGTTTTGTGATAATAAAAGTAATAAATTTATTTTAGCTTTATAATATTAACCATTCAGGATAATGTTCCCCAAATTTGGAAGTAAATTCCATCAGGATTAATAAATTTTACCTTCTTTCACTATGATAATTACAACTATCGCTACATTTCTTTTGTATCCTAGAGTTTTTCCCTGAATTGATACAGTACCCCTCATTTATTGGAGTAATTTGCAAGGCTAAGCAGTTTCTCCTAATGATGTGCTATGTATAAGATTTTGAAAAGCTTGGAATAAGGTTGCTCTGTAGGGTTTTATTTTGGTTTTTTTTGTTTGTTTGTTTGGGTTTTTTGTTTGTTTTTTTTTAAAATACATTTTGGAGTTTCATACAGGTGCCCCTGGGAGCCCCAATTTTCAGTGATTCTCTCCTTCCCTTTGAAGAAGTCCTTCTCGAAATTTAACAGCAGCAATTCAGTAATAATCTATATGATCTTTCAGAGCAATCCTGTCTTTGAAGTATGTTTCTTCCTTTAAATTAGTCAACATTTATGAAGTCATAAAGATTTTTTTTTCCATTCTATATATCTGGATACATATTTACATCATATAATGCAGTTAGCTGATATATTAGGATTTTTCTCTACCTTTCATTTAGGCCTTTGATTCTGAAACTTATTAATAGTGTCCTCTGTAAAAAATACTAGACTGAGCCATGAAGTTGGCAGTTGAATTATTTTCAGGAAAAGGAGAAAGAAACTTTTGGCCTTGACCACATAAGGAGTTTGTAAATTAAACAGAGCCAGAGCCCCAGGAAGCAAATAGTAGGGCACAGGTCATGTCTGTATGTTTGAAATCTCTCCTGCTGTGTGTCTTCATCACCCAAGATGTACTTTCTTAAGCTTGCTAGCAATTAAATAGTGCCTGTCACCACAAGACAGTTCATGAACCAATTCTGTGACATGATTCATCTACCAAATGCAAGTCCCTAAAGAATCAAGCACCAGTATAGTGCTAATAGGTAGCTGCTATATCATTATCTCACAGTAATTTTGCATATGAAATAAGTCTTATTGTTATGTTACCACAATATGTGTCTTTTTGGTCAGGAATTGTGAAATAGGAAGATGTACATCCAATATCCTGGTTTGGTGTATTTTTTTTGTTATTGTTTTTTTAACTTATTTTTTAAAAAATACACAATAGTATTTAGCATAAAACCATCAGATCTATGTGTTTTAAGCATGTTCAAATGTTCAAAAATTCTAAGACACCATCTTCTTTGGACAAAAATAATTGTACTAATGATGCGCTTAAAGGACTTACTGTGCGTCAAAGTTAATGATGGTATGACTTTATGTTGTTTTTACATTCTTGCATCTATAGCCTTTTTATCATGAGTTAGTTGGGATGCTTCCACTAGAAATAGTGTTTTTTAAAAAATTGTTCTATGTGAAACTTTTTTTCATGCTATTCCCTGTTGAATTTCCACCAAATTGCACACAAGCTTAGAACTGCAATTCATTCTTTCTGTTTGCTATGTAGAACATAAGGAGATCCTGTTTTACAAATAGAAAAGACACATTCAAATTAAAATCATATTGGTTTTGATAATTTTTGAACACTTAGAAAAACGATTGAGAAAGATCCTAGTGCAGATACATATACATGTTAATTCCTAGTTTTAGAGGTGAATTAGCATATAACGCAGAGTATAATTCAAGTACTTTTCCCTTTACAAAACAAGGCATATATGTAATCCAGATGAAATTAACTCAGAAAGATTTCTGGAACAGAGAAATGAGTTCAAGAGTAGACAAATATTTGGTACTCATCATGTTCATTTTCATACAGGTTAGTGTTTGTCTGCTTTTTGAATTTGATTCTTCAGGAGCAGTGAAGTAAATCTGCATAATACAAGGTATCACTGAAGCCCTTTTGAATAGGATGTACCTCTTTCCTCTGCTGAAATATTTCCCTCAGTAGAATGGATTAAAGCTGGGCAAATAAACCCTTACACATACTTTCCATAAAGAAGGCAGCAAACTTTTTTCTGCAAAATGTATGGGTACCTACAGAATTTGATTTAAATCTTGCAGTTGTCAATGACCACCTACCCACTGTCCTCCACAATTTTTTGGACTACAATGTATGGACTTCTTATGTTTCCACATAGGTATAAAATTAGTATCTTTGTAATGCTTTTTCATGTCCTCTTCTCCCCATGCTTGTGTAAGTGGATGGGATATTACCAGATGAAGTTCATCTACCCAGTTGTTTATGTGTACACTCAGCTCTCTCTACCATAAACATCTCAAATTATGATGAATAAAGCATAATAAAAGTACTTGTTTTGATTATGGCAGGGCTTTTGTTTGACTAGCTCAAATATAGTCTTTAAAAATTAACCCCAAAACAAAGAACAAATGACAAAAAAATTCCAAACATTCTGATCTCTCTTTTTTTTTTTAACCAGTAAGAGGTTATCAGTGATATTCTGCTGTCCTTTTAGAAGCATGTTTTACTTGTAACAAAAACAAGTAAACAAAAATAATAAGTAATGACTGATATTTATTTGAAAGCTTACTTCTGGCTAGGAGCACAGCCAGTACATGGTGAATCCATCAAGGAGGAATCCATCTTCTCTAATTTCAGACACCTTCATTTTGTATATAGACTCAGGTGAATGGTTTCCTTCCGGTAAAAGAATAAGAGAGGAAGTAAAAAGAAGAGGGAGTCCATCTGTTTTTGAGAGTTGCTACAAGAAAGGATAAATTTTCTTCTGAGGTTGTCTTCCACTGTCTTCAGAGGGATTCTCTATAACTAGAGCATTTAATTAAATCTAGATGCCTAATTTCTGAGGGATACAAGTGACACAAGCTGCTCCTTTTCCTGGCTACCTATGTTATGCCTTCATGCTATATCCAAAATGGACATCTCTATTGTCTTACTTACAGTGTTGTGGCACTGAAAAATGGTATCATTAAAGAAAAATGATACGTCAAATACCTTGTGTCAAAATTCATTATGATAGGCTTAAATACATAAATTGCAATTAAGAGCAAGATCACTATCACTCTATCTGTAATAAGAAAGCTTGTATTTCAAATCTGGTGTTTTCCATCTAGTCTAGAGCTGGCCTCTCAATACCCCTCAAGAGCAGCTACATTCAAAGTTTCCTGTAAAAATTGCAGCTTATTTTTATTACCATCTGAAAACTTACATGGGCTTCAGTTTCATTTCCATTTTCACTCCAAACCTTTTAAGACTGGCCCAATGGCAATCATTAGTGTATGCTAAATAGGAATAGTTTTAATTTCTCTTGGGTTTGTAATGACAATACCAGATTTACTATTGCTTGAATTTATCACAGGTAAACAAAGGAGATGCAATTTCACTTTTTCATTGACATAATCCTTGGAATAACATAGCTGAGATGTATTACAAACATAGCTTTAACATTATAATCTTTATAGTGCTTATATATTAAATTCTTTGCAACTGAGAAATACAGCACTGTTGTGGTTGTTTGCAAATAGTTTAAAAATAGGACAGTTTAATAAATCCCATTGAAAATCAGCAATAATTCTCAGAGTAGTCTTATGACTGCTAGAATATTTAGACATTAGTCTAGCTCAGAGCTAATATTTGCTCCAACATATGTATGAAAAGTCTGAAGATCTTATGTCCTTTTTGTTTCCCGCTGGGTATTCTTTTCAATAAGATTTAGAAAATAATGTTGGTCATGGACCTTTTAAGGCATTTATTGACCAACTATCAGCTCTTCCTGTTTCCTCAACCCAAAGTTGCTACTGTAATCTGTGTGAAATTACTGCCCCATGGGATCTTTCCTATACAAATAGTTTCATGAATCAGAACCAAATTATTATGATATTAAATACATATTAATAAAAAAAAAAGCTCTTTAAAATAAAGGCACTTCAACATGATTTCAGAGGATCTTAAGACAATTTATTTTTTTCCTACTTGTCACAGGGGTTTTTTAAACATTTGATAACTTTGTCTTTTTTCAGGCCTTGAACACAAAGGAGAGAAATAAGTTCTTCGTGATTTTGTATAAGCTTATCTATAAAAATAGTTTAGTACATTTCAGTAAAGTAATGGGACTTGATTCCCTTTTTTCCACAGACTTGTATAACCCCATAAAGAAAAAACGTGAAGAAGATTAAGGTAAACAGTCAGTTTTTGTTGAAAGAAACCCCAAAGAAACAGAAGGGGGAAAAAGATAAAGATGCAGCAGGGAGGACAGGGGGATGGGAAGAAATACTACTTTTGGTTTGAGAGCAAATATTTTTTCAAATTTTAGCATGATAAATTCCTTCAAGTTTCAGTGCAATGCAACTGTATAATGTAATGTCTATGGTTACAGTCATTTTGGAATATAAACATACGGAGAGAGATAACAACGGATTATTCTGTATAGAATGACTTGTCTATGACTCTAAAGTAAAAAATAGGGCATAGAAGATGATATCACAGGCCTTAAAAGTCCAGGTGCATGGTGATATCAGAGGCCTCAGGGCTATAACTGTCAATTATAGTTTTCAGGCAGACTCAAAGTGAGGAGCTAGAGCCGGTCTTGGTGATAACAGGATGAACAAGGTGGGGAACAACAAAGATCTTAAGGCACAAATCCCACTACCCCTGCATAAGCTTGTATTATATTGCTGCTTTGGGGAAACTATCATATATATTAGGAAATGATATAGGTATTTTTTTGAACATGAATATTTGGTTTTAATTTATGCTTATGTAGTGAGAAAGGTAGTTGCAGTAACTATGGATATATAAAGTACATCTGTCTTAATGTGCATGTCTGTGTCTGTGTGCATGTGTGCACATGTGTGTGTGTAAAAAGCGCATTGGAATTAAATGTGGGTTAACCAATAAATCTTGATTAACAATACAAACTAGAATAGGATTTCTCTTCTGCTTCTCCCCTCCCCAGCCTTGCTTTGAGGTTGTATAATTTACTTTTTAACTTGGATGCAACAAATTGTTAAGAAAACTACATGTAGTAGTATCATACCATCCAAATTATCCAAATAATTTTATTTTCCTAAGACATTTTCTCCATTTATTATACAAATATGTGTGAGTACTGCTAGAGTGATAATATCAGTAAGTTTAACCTTACATCACTTTTTTGTGCATCTGACTCAAAGTTTAGTGGTATTTAAGTGAAGAAGATATTTACCAGTGTTGCTTATTTCTTCAGCCTACTGTCAGCAGATGGAAGAGGCCACGCACACAGGATCAACATAAATTGCAAGAACAGAAGAGAAGCCAGTGGTGCTGGAATGGCACTCATGGGGACACTAAACACAAGCCTGGAATTACAAGAGCGATGTTTTCATAACAGCAGCTTGTGCTTGCAATTTTTTTTTTCTTCCTGGCAACAGTGTTAAAATATTAGCTTTGAAAAAAGTCCGAGAAGATTTTGGAACAGTAAAAGACACACACACACACAGAAATTCTCTCTCTGACTAAATTCAAACTTAAAAATGCTAAAGAGATCATTTACTTATTTTACTTAATCCTTTTCCATTATTTTTTTCTCCAAGCTACAGCTCTAAAGACAGGAAAAACAAATGAAAATGAAAAGATGATAGTAACAGAAATAATTACTACTACTATGAATATGTTAAAAGAAATACACAAAGGAGAGAGAAATTATATTAGTTTTGATTGGTAGGACAGATAGTTTATATACCCCTTTCTCAGAAAAGAAGTTATCTGCTAGAGAGGTAAATACATGGGTTTTTTATTTTTTTCCTTGTTCAATCATATGTTTAAAAATAAATGCATATGAGTTCACATATATTAAGAGGCAATGAAACAGAAAACCAGACAAAAAGTGTACACATTTAAATGCATCTCAAACTATGTTCCCTCTATATTTATACATTATATGCTGGAAGGTGACGTCGCATGCTCTTTTCTTTTGTACAACGCATGACGCAATAACAGTTGTTTTTTTCCTAAATTATAGTTTCGCCATTTAGATGGCCCCTACCCATATTTTCCCAGTGGAGATAATGTCCCTTGAAATGTGCCTTGTTCAGAGTCAGGATCTAACTATAAGAAATATGCCATGTAACAGCTGCTATGCCCAAATAAGCTGTAGGAATAGAGGTGTAAATTTCAAAGTTTACTAGACAGGGTAGGGAGAGACACTAATGATAAGTTTACTTCTGAGTCGGGGGATATACAGCTGTTTCTATCCAATAATAAATTATGATATTAAAAGCACTCCCTCTGTCCTTGACAGAGTTGTAAAAACCCTATGTTTTCAAGCAGCAGTACTGTAAGAGATTGAGGGTATGATGGCATTTTTAGTTGGACCTAAATAGCTGTCTGTATTTCTGGATTGTCTGTGGACCAGGCTTCCAAATTTGTTTGTTTTCTGGCTTTGTTATGTTACTTCTTTGCTGACAAAGGGAAAGAACTTAATAAACTAGGTGTGGGAGCCAGTGAATAATCAGGGAACAAGAGAGTCCCCTAGAGGGACAGACCCTGAGAGATCTCCCCAGGTTAGGGAGCTTCTCCCTAACATCTCCCAGGATGCTTTGTCCTACCATGCCAGTGTACCCCAGTTCTGTTTCCCTGACTGGCCCATTGATTTCCTGGCCCATTTTCCCCTTATATGTCAAGGTCCCACCCATGTACAGCCCCTGTGCCCTGAGACCAGTAGTCCATGTGCTCTCTCTGCCCACCTCGTCCCCATATAAAACCCTAAGTCCATGCCATGTGACTTCCTCTCTGCCTTAGGGAGATCCAGCCTGTTACCATGTGCCTCTCTGCCTTTGGGACCATATGAATAAAGATCCTCTGAGGTCCCCATGCGGGGAGCCTTCTCATCTCCTTTATTGCCACCGTGTTGTGGAGCAGACAGCTAGCTAGAGCCATGCAGGGCAGCCCAGAAGGGGCTATAGGAAGTGGGACAGCCACTCTCCCCAAGAAAGCCTCATAGAGCTCTCCGGGAAGGTCTGCGGCTGCCATACCATCGTCAGAAACTACAAACTGCAACAACTAGGACTAAACACTTTCAATATTTCTGACACAGTTTGATAATAACAATATAGTCTAATGACATTTTCAAGATTTTCTATACGTGCACCAAGGTTTTTTTTTCAAATAATCTGTTAATAATATGATTACTAAGAGGAATCCTTGCACTTTATGAAGCCTCCACATCCTTGGCAGCCATAAGAAAATAAATGTTCTCTTTTGAGAGAGGTTTCAGTGTGATATGAATGTAGGCAGAAAAATAGTAGCAGGTTACTTGGTTACCTCTGCTGCTACTTATGTCCAAAATATTTAATTTTGTGTCAGTTCAAAAGAAGCACATCCTAAATCTTGGAAGACCCCTCCCTCTTCTCCTTCCCTTAGCTTTTATATCTGAGCTGATGTCATATGGAAAATTCCTTTCGTTAATTTGGGTCAGCTGGCCTGGTTGTGTCCTCTCTCAGGATCTTGCCCACCTGCAGCCCCTTTTGATGGGGAGGAATGTTGAAGAGACAGCACTGATGCTGTTCCAGCACTGCTCAGCAGTACCCAAAGCACTGTGGTGTTATCAGCACCTTTCCAGCAACCAGTGCAAAGCTCAGCACCGTGAGGGCTGCGATGGGAAAATGAACTCCATCCCAGCCAGACCCAATACACGTGGTTCCTTCATTCAAGTGTAGATATTTTTTTGATTAAAGATTCTCCAAAGGCGATATTTAGTGATTCTTGTGTGTAGCTGCAGTATTTAAAAAGAATTATCACTGGGAAATATCTTCAAGCTGTTGAGTAGTAGCTGCCAAAGGTGGTCAAGAGTTCTGCTGATAGTGCTCAGTTATACTTTTTAGCTGTCATTAGGGGGTATATGCACAGCTTCTCTTATGCTTTTATCATCAGTTGTAAATTACTAGAAGAATTATCCATTCAAGAAAACCAAATTTTTTTTCTCCATATGTTTTAAAGGCAGCATAGCTTTGAGAAATATAAATACTTTTCTATATATACGCATATATAAATATACACACTTATATATTTGCAAACCAAAAAGCTATTTTATGTTCCTCCATTTCTTCCATATTAGCCTCAGTATTTCTAGACCCTGACCTAGCTAGAGGCAGCACATAAAAATATAATAAAAACCCAACATTAATTTGTAGAAAAGAGTTTACATCTCAGTTACCATCCCAAATCACTGCTATGATGTTAGAGGAAACTGTGGTCTTTGATATATTATCGTTTGCTGAGGTTTTCCCCGTGAAAGAAGCATCAAAGAAGATGGAATGGTAAACAGAATGAGAGGCAGAGAGGCATGAAAAAATAGTCTCACTTTTGGGAGTCTAGTTCTTGTTCTAGTGGACATAACAGGGATCATTGACACTTCTGATGAAAATATGAAGAAATAAATGTTCAGGTTTGATTTAATGATGAAGAAGCTCAAAAGGTGTTTGCACTTTTGCAGTGATAAAGTTTTGGAAAACTTTGTATAAAAAGTACTTCTAGCAAAGCCTGCAAAGGGTCAGGTACCACACTATGCAGAATTCAGAGTAATGTAGAGAGTTTCATATTTTCAGGTCTTTAACACTTTTTTTGTTATTGCAAGATGTAATACTTCTGACTCCATACTTCCACTCGACTTGATTTCATTGTTGCATTCATTTTCTTTTTAGTATCAGAGTATTTTCTCTGATCTAGGTAGTATAAATACTGTCTTCTTTGGTCTCTTCAAAGTATTTTTGTGGCTATCTACATGAACATTTATCCATATTTTCCCTTTCATCCTACAAATCCTCTTAATGACTTCCTGTTTCCCCTTTTCTAGAAATTTTAACAGTATTATTTTATACCTTATTATAGCTCAGTCCTGCTGTTCACTATGCATTATCAAGTGCTAGCTCTAATCAACCAGACCAGACACTGATTCACAAGGCTCTTTGAAATTGATTCAATTTTTCATAGACCACTGTAATGTTTGTCTGTGGCACCTTAAGGAGTCGCTCCATAAATTTTTTTTCTGAAGAATTTTTCCATCTAACATTCATTCAAGGAACTTTGAATTTACCAGATTAAGGTAAAACTATGAAGCTTTTGTTGTCATTCATGGAGGAAGGAAGAAGAGGATAAAAATATTTGTGAATTACTAAATTGCCAAGGCCTGGATCAAAGGCCTGAAAGACCCTATGAGAGAGGAACAATAGATCTTTTTTTTGTAGGACTGGATTGTGTCTGAAATTGCAATTACTGCAATGATAAACTGAAGTTCTGTCTACATGACATGCTCCATTCCTGCCCACTACAGTATTTACACGATTTTCAGTTTAATGTGTGCTCTATTCAGTTCATTTTCACATCGCTGTCCCCTAAATTTTAATTACCTCTATGTTTGTGGCAAACACTGTTTTTGTCCTCCTTTGATATGGATTATGATTTGAAATAGACACATAGATTTAGTGGATTAACTGAGGGTAAAGCATTATAGAATCAGCTGTAGCAGTTAAATCATGGGGACCTGGTGTTCTCCCTTATTTGATGCTTAAGTATTACAACATGACACATTAAACATGAAGTAGATATCTGACTTTGAAAAGAATAGTAGAAAATTATTAAAGCTCATACTTTTCAAAACTAAAATTCAATAGAATTTCCAGAAATGGTCCATTGCAAGTTCCTGCCTTACTTACATGTAACTTGGATAATTTTTAAATTTACATTGCAGCTAAAAGTTAAATATTTAATAAATTTAATTTAATTAATTTTTTAGATATTTAAAAGATTCAGAGCAATTTTATTTAAGAATTTTCATATGATGTAACAAGGACCTGAAATAAAAAAGGAATTCAGATTTAAATAAAATATATACTACATCATAACTTATATAAATTGCAGCACTTTCAAAAATGACAGTGATCATTCAATACATTCTATATTAGTAGCTATAATCACTGAAGAACCTTGTGCTTCTGACCATACTCCAATTTTTACTAGTTCCTAAACTTTGTATGACTGTTGATATGACAGACCAAAAAATTAGGTCAGTATGTTTCTTTCTCATCTGAGTGACTCATATGAGAGTCTGAACTCATATGGGTGACTGAACAGTGTGTACATCATTCTCTTTCTTAATTTTATTTGAAAGTATACAATGGGTAAAGAGAAGGTTTTATGACTAGCTTCCAGAGAACAGTGGTGAGAAAGAGGGAAAACATGTCAGAGCATAAATTAGCTTTCCTTTATTGGAAAGAGGGTGTCCTGATGCTCCGTAATACATGAAGTAATTTTCTGTTCCAAGACCATGAGTTGTCACCATATTATGTTCACATAACTGTCACCTGCAGTTATGATGCCTTTCTCTCTTAGTTGCATAACCAGGCAGAGGAAAAGCCATCTGAACCACAGAATCACAGAATGGATCAGGATGGAAGTAACCAGAGTGGGTCATCTGGTCCAACCTCCCTGCTCAAGCAGGGTCATCCTAGGGCATGTGGCATGGGGTTTTGTCCAGATGGTTCTTGAATATCTCCAGGGAAGGAGATTTCAGAAGCCCCTGTGCAGAAGAGGAAGGGTTACTGCCCATGGAATCAGTCCTCACAGCACCACCAGTAACTGAGAAGTAAGCCCTTTTTCTTCATAAAACAATCTTTTAACTTCAGGAGTGTTTCCACCATACTCCTTTTATATGTCCAAACAAATTTTTCTTTCATCCAGTCACTAAGAAATTATCAGATCCTCCCCAAGCTCTCACAGCACCCTCAACTTTGCTAAATTACCACTGATTTAATTGCTTTCGATGGATCAAGATTTCTTTTCTGTTTCTTGTGACTCTGCCTGCATTTGTCCCTGTGGTATTCCGTCTCACATATTACATTTTCTTTCTTATTTTCAGACATATTGAATAGACCTTTGGATAGAATAGAATACTCTTCTCCATTTCTTGTGTTGTCTCACTTTCTTCTGGTCTTTTCTTTACATGAGGCAACAACATAACTGAGATAGAGATTGCCCTATTATTAAAAAAAAAAATAAATCTATTAATTTGTTCCAAGTCATGTTTTCTCCCTACCCACTAGAAACAAAGTCCATTAATGACTAATTTAGGCATAAGTCCACTGAAGTGGTAAGGGTTTCCCTCTCCCAGTTTTCAAAGGTATATCCTCTCTTCATGTCTCATAACCTTCCTAGACACTTCCTTCAGACCCTTCTTTCTCTTCAGAGCATATATGCACAACTAGACACAGTTTCGGTGTCTGAGTGTGACATAGAAAAATCCCTCTCTATGTACCCATAGATAGCACTAGTGGAAAAACAACTTTCAGAGCTGCACAGGAAACAGTTTTCCTAACAGTGAAATTTCTTTAATTTTTTTGTTTGTTTGTTCTATAAAGTACATTACCTTCCAAAGACAAAGAAGGTAAGAACATAGATGTTGCGGTGGCTGGGCCAGCAGCTCTGATGGCTGAGGGGCCAAAGATCTCAGGTACAGGAGAGGCCCACTGGTGGGCTAAGACTCAGGGTGAGAAAAGCTGCTCCCATCTGATTTAGTCTGTCTGGTTGGCCAGTTGTCCCTTTTATCCCTTAAAAGGTTGTAATCCAGTCCCCACTCCGCCCCTTCCTTCTCCCCATTGGTTGTTGTTGTATTACCCCGCCTCCTTTCTGTGTCCCTGTATAAGTCTGTCACGGTCCTCAGGTTGGCCTCTTTCGGCCATGGACACCTTTGTTGTGTTTTGGCAATAAACCCCTTGGAACTCTATACAAAGAGCCGCCTCCTGACTCTTTGCCTCTAGTGACACCTGAGCTAGCCAGCTCAGTGTGAGCGTGTGCTTTCGTGCTTACATCTGCACAAGTGTGAAAGCCAGCCAGCGAGTGTGCCAAGTAGCACTGCTGAAGTGATTCCTTGCTAGGGACGCTTTCAGGAACAACGTGGTGGCCTTTCCACCAACCACCCACGCCGTGTTACATAGAAGATGCAATAGTTTGTAGACTACAGTACCAGAGTATAGTATCTTAATTGGTGAGGTGCTAGCCTGACTACATGCACTTTGTCTTATTCTTTATGTTGGGAATTTTCCACTTTGTATAAGATGTTAAATGGACAAAGACTTGTACTTGCATTTTCTGCAGTTCAGCGTATATATCACAACTACCAGAGTCTCTTCAAAAGTGGTACCTTTCCATGAATAGTTGTGTGTCAACACTTGATATTGACACTAATAATTTGTAAGCAACACAACACTGTATGTAAGTCGTGGTTATGCATTAGTCAAGAGAGGTGGACTCATCAAATCTCTCCTTGGGAAAACATATAAATCTACAAATAATTCTGAAAATAGCTGGCTACCAGTAAGACTGTATTTATTTTGTTCACTTTACCAATCCACTCTATTTGCACCATACCAATGGAACCTGGAGTAGAGGGAAGTGTAGTCATGACCAATCTGAGCCCTGTACTCTGTTTCCTGAGAAATGTTTCATATGGACTGTTTGGTGTCTGAAGGTAGCAAGAGGAAAGCTCTGACATTATTGCTGTTATCATCACCAACAAGGTAGCAGTTTTTCACCATTAACAATGGAGGGGGGAGGGGAACCCAAAATAAAACCAAAAGCCCCAAAGTAATTACAAGTACAAAAGAGATTCTTTAACATTACCAAAACACCAGGTATAGCTTAGAAATTTAATTGGTTGGGGTTTTTTTAAAGACAAACCAAGCACATTTGCAACAGAGAAGTTCTTAAAAGAGAAAATGATTAAGAAAATAAGAAAATGGTCAAAGTAAAAATATATGGCTTTAAATCTTTGGGAAACTATTTCTCACTGACGGTATTGCCTACATGCATAACAAAGTCATTATTATTTGCTTAGCAAATCCCCTTATATACAGTATTATGGAATGGGAATGATAAAAAAAATATTATTAAATCCCAACTTCATGACATGAAATAACAAGAACTAAAGATGAACTAAAAAATATTACTTCTTCACTGAGTTTTATAAAGGAAAGTTTAACTGAAAACCTTTCACCCTGAAGAAAGTGCTAAAACAATCCATATATGTTTATTTCTTTAAAAGTTTGAAATAAAATATAAGTAAAATGTGCTTCAGTGATATCTACGTGTCCTGGGGTGATGTTATGA
>WEIT01029124.1:18558-33338 GCA_013389985.1 Dryoscopus gambensis
ATCTGCTCCCTTCACTGACTGGAACACAAAAGGAAGTTCCTCTGTGATTCTCTCCTTTATCTCCCCATGTTCTCAGAGGTGACAAATCTCCTCACTGGCCACACCAGATGTCAATACTCACTTCTGACCCATGATTAGTTTGACTATACCTTCCTTAAAAAACTCCCTTCCTGTCAAACCAGGACAACATGCTAAAACAGATTTCCATATCCCATCCCAATCAAAGCCCATAAGACGGCCTCTATTCATTACATGTAAATTCCTTACTTGTTTTCCACAGGATTTTGTATCTTACAGTATTCTCCCAATGCTAGTAGCAATTCTTATATAGACTGTGTATTAACAGTCATGACTTTATGGAAGCTTCATTTATTAATGCTTTAGGAGATTCTTAGATTATTAGATCTACGAATCAATGGCCCAGCAAATCCCGCAGCACCACATGTATGAAAGATGTATAGAGAGCTATGAAAAGATATGTTTGATAATGTTTAAATAAGACATTAAAATAGGCAGGCCTCCTGTGCACAGCTGCTAACGCAGCACTTTATTAAAACAGTGGATCATAGTCTCTAAAAGCTGCTGAGCACTGTTAGGATCAAGTCCCTTGCCTAACTTGGTGGTAATGTCAACAAACTTCAGATCAGCTCCTTGCTGAGTAGTAGACAAATAAAATGAGACTGATGCAAGTTGCTTGTGTTTAATGCCTGTCAAAATATGACCCAAAGAAAATAAAATGAGACAGAAAACAATAAATGAGTGAATGAAAGAAAGATATGAAGAGGCACAAGCTATGGCTGAAAAACGAATATGTGAAGCAATGAAAAAGAAGAAAAAATGTTTTCCTAACTTCTTCTGTTAATAGTATTGCAGTGAGTAAGGTGCTAGAAAGAGATTAGAAACTAATACTCTCTTTCATGATCCCTCTTGCCTTGCATTTTTCCCTGTCATTGCCCCAGTTACTTTACATCTGGTTCCGCAGTTAGTTACTTTTTGGTACTCACACAATGAGTCTGTAATTCCATTTGGTCTTCTTTCTTCTTACTTCAGAATTTATTTTCTGCCAACTTTACTCAGACTGCTCCTTATGATTACCAAAAAGATCCTCCAAGATTATGCCTCTGCGGCCAAAGTGATCATATTACGTATTCTCCCTGAGTTTTACAAAGTGTCACTATTCTTCAGTTGATAACCTAGTGCTGATCAACCTAACGACAACACAGCAAAATGAAAGAGGGGTAAGTGAGTGTGACAATTTCAGCACATGAGGCACTTAATTTCACCCATTCCAGGTGCACATATTTTAACTTCATTGCTTACTCGTCTGATCCACAGAGCAGTGTGGGGTCACAAAAAGCAAGAAAGGATGAGGGAAAAGTGGTGAGACAGAGACCCAAGATGACAAACAGGGCTGATACTCAGGCCTTAGTCAGCTTCTTGAGAAAAGGTCTTTGCAACTCTCACCACCAAATCCACGTCATTATCCAATCCTCTCCATTTGACACTGGCAGAAAAAGAGCTGTTCTTTTATTTTCTGGCATAATAGCAATAGTGGGCAGTTTAAATTCCAAACAGGAGAGGGTGAAAAAAAGAAAACGAGAAGAGTAGTGTAAGGCGTATGCAGGCTGTTGGCAACTAAAAAACTATGCCAGCAACTGGCCTTGAACTCTTCTCCTCAGCCTTGTTCATGTGATATGAGGAGCTTCTGTCTGACTACAACTCATTTTAGTTCTGTAGGGAGTCAAGCTACTCTAATCCTCAGTAGATGTCAAGGCACAGCATGAGGCGATCCTGGCAGATCCTTTTACATCTCAGCACAAAAAGAAAAGGAACTTGTACCAGCTGATGGTGGACCATTATGGAGGTTAAAGGCTTCTCTTACACCAACGGTGTTCAGGTTGCAAACAGACACTGAAACCACTTCTCAGCTACCAGTCAGTTTACCCTTTTAGACAGAACTCTCATTTTTCTTACATGCACAAATTTTTCTGGTATCACAAACTGCATGCAGATTACTGTGAGGCTATGTTAATTAGTCCTCATTAACTAAGTGAAGTTAGTTCCACCATTTCCACAGGCTTAATAACATTTTATGCAACATCTCTTTCAGTTTGTTTTTTTCTCACAGTGTGTGGAACAATCCATCATGCCTTATTGTACTATCACAGTACTACAGGTAATATCCGAAACCCAGAGTTTATGCTGATATTAGATAATTAGGTAAGTATAGCAAAGATACAGAAGGAATTCATGGTTGTATTAAAAATCGGGCACACATGGTAGTAAGAATTAGGATCCCATAATTTTGTAATATGTTGACCTTAGGGTCATAACTGTTGATTTTGTGGATACAAATTTCAGAAAAGAGAGGTTATTATTTAGTCAGAGTTAAAATTTGGCACAAATATGTAGTTTTCAATACAGTATTCCTACTGATTCTGTAGGAGAAGAGAACACCCATAACCTCTGCAGTGAATCCATTTATAACAGATGTTATAGAGCAATTATTTGCAGTGGTTTCCTAGCAGAATGAATACATTTGTGAATACATTTAGAGATTAAAACAAAAAACATGGTCAGATCATGTTGTTCTAAAATTTAACCATATAAAATACATACGTATGTTTTAGACCAGCATTAATTTATTTTACTAACCCTCTTCTGTGGCAGTTAAAAAAGACAAAAAATGTATAAAAGTAAGAATAGATGCTGATTCTACAGGGACAGATTTTACTTGCTGAGTAAAAGCTTAATTTAATTTCTAATAGATTGGTTCAGTTGGAAAAGACCTACAACAATCATCTAGTCCAACAGCATGATCANAACAGCATGATCACGTCTATATTTATTGTGGAAAGTCATGAAATACCCAAAAAGACGGAAACACCAGATAACATCAACAGAACACTTCAAACTGAAAAAAAGAAATTCCTGCCACCTTGAATTTCATGAAAAGAAACACAAATTAGACTTCATGGAAAATAATTCTTTCCTGAACATGAACATTTTAAGATCATTTTCACCCTCCAAAATGTCTTGCAGGCCACCACACANGCTTTGTCCTACAGTCAATCCAGCTCCCAGACCACGGCTGGAGAAGAGGAACACTGTCACTCGTTCAGCAGCCAGATAAGAAGCAATACCCAGCATCTGACTAGTATTTGTCTCCTCAGTTACTGCTGGTATCGATTTGGGTGATAGCAACATTTTGGGAGTTTTAATTAATTAATCTGTGAATAAAAAAAAGAGAAAGCTCAGTTCCTCTGGCTGTTTGCCCCAGCTATGAATCATAGCAAGGTATTAATTATTTAAAGCAAAACCCTTTGCTGTTATTGCAAATATCTCTCAGATGTTTTCCCACATCTTTATTTTTTGACAAATTAATAGACTGCTGATTATTTAAAATATGAGTACGGAAGTGCTGCTGCCTTGGTGAGTCAGCTACACATAAAGAAGCTAATACCATTTTGGCTAGAAAATGAAGAGGTAAGATTAGAGACCAAAATAGTATCTTTAATCTCATTTTTCACTGCAAGAGTATATGTATTTGAAGTCTTAGATATGATCTTTTTCTTTAATTATTGCTCTAAAACACTTTAAAAGCTGAAAAGGGCATATGACTCTTATAAATATGCAGAATTGCAAGCAAATGAAAGTTTAAAATCTCCAAGACTTGAAAGCCTTTTTTAATGGATTGGCAGAACAATACAAATGATAAGTATACTTTATAAAGGTTAAAGATCACTTAGATTTGTCTTCCCTTTGAATGCCTATCCTGGGAAAGTTTCAGCAATTATCTCTGATCTACAGGTGTATTTCTGGAAGATGGGAACCAGCAGAAGATTTTAGAGTCTAAAATAAAGCAGAGAAGAAGAAATGTTAACAAAATATGAACATGATAGTGAAAAACAAAACCAATTAACAATAGGTAACAGTATTTTCTTTCATAAAATACTCATGGATGATATTAAAATTTAAGTATCAATTTTTATTTTTCCATATTAGTACCTTTCCAGGTCTGTAAATACAGTGGACTATGCTTTCACATTTAAATTTTTATTCCACTGTAGTCTATAAAGAAAATAAAGTTAGACATTACAAGCATTTATATTCAAATCAGGTGTATCTATGGGGTCTTTTTTACTAAAACTGGACAATCAACTTTAGAAAAAAATAGTCTGGATTTTACATAACCCATCTAAAATGTTCTCCTTTTCCACTGCAAACCTCAAAAATTCCTATTTGAGTAGGTAAACGTTCACTGCAAAATGTGAGGGAGATCAGTAGACAGCAAAATAAGTACAGAGTAATATACAAAGAGATACTTAAGTAATGATTAAATTTCCTGTGCCTGATTTAGAGCACTTTATCTCTCGGATTTGCAGAATATTTTAGCAGATTTCCAACTTTATTTTCCCAGAATTCAAGTTTCTCAACTTAATATCCTGATATAATAAACACATCCACAGCAGTGTCTCAGCTGCAAATATAATCTAAGCATGAAAAATTGCATAACTGAATGGTATATAACTCTGAGTGCTGCAAACTGCCTCTAAAAGTTTATTACTAGAGCAATTTAAAAACAAAATTACTGATTGAGTGTTTCAGGCTTATATGACCATTCAACATTTCTTTAATGACCTGTAATATGCTTCAAAGTGAGCATCTTTAAACCCTTGCCTAGATCACTCTACATCACCTGTAATGATGGACAATTTTCAATAGTTATGCCAGATCAAAAATAGTGCACCAAATTAATTTGAGTGAAAAAGCACAGGTTTTGACTAAGCATGCTTTAGGCAGTGGTGAACTATATCTACATGTTTACAGGGCTGCCGCAGCTTTACATTACCTTCTTCTCCCCTGATGCAGTTACTGAGCCAGCATAACCACTTACTTGACAGCAGAGGTAAATCTCAGAACCAGGAATTCTCTCTTTCTCCATGGTCCATGACAGAAGTGGATTATCTTCTACTGCAGCCCCAGTACCTGTATGTAAAGCCTAGATTCTGACAACAGACCAAATAAAGCTGTCTTCATTTTTTTATAGCTCTCTATTCACTGTATGCTTAACTGCAATAGCTTAGCAACATCATTTCATACCCCAAGGACAACTAAAATACCCTTGAATTTTTAATGGATTTTGTCTTCAAACAGAGATGTTTCTCAACATTAGTTACACTTCTTGTTGCAGTTCTTATACCTGAAGAATCAGCTTCTCACATTCATACTTGATTTAAGGTATATCTCAGCAAATTCTTCTAAGGAGGAAAAATCAGACACCATTAAAATGATTCTTTCCAAACCTAGTGGCTGGCTCTGATGATAAAGGAGCCTCTGTCATGTAAAAATGGTGCAGAAAGGATGTTAAAAGACAAGTTTATTTGCACTCTTGTGTTCTCTTCCTTTAAATGGGAATAACACTGTTAATTTTCAATGGTGATACCAAGATTAAATTTATTTAGGTGGATGACCAGGAGAATTTAATTAGAAGCCACATTGCCATAAAGCAAAACAATAGTTATCTTGGACTGGAGTTATGATTGCAATTAATCTCCAATGACTCTGCTCTCTAATAAGCACTGCATCCTACAGCTGCTCAAAACATACTACCTTTGCAATTGAAATGCATATTTTTAAAGCACAAACTCCGGCTAGAGTAGTTCAAAACTTCACTTTGTGTAACATTTTTACATATTTCTTAAGAAGAAGGTAAAGCAAATTTTGTGTTCTGTACAATTCTTAAGGACTTTGTTCTAGATGCAGTTAGTTCTAGGTCCAGTGTGTAGATTAGCAAAACTAGGCAAGATCAAGCCTAATGAAGCTGGCACTGAACCTGGCAAGGGATGCAAAGTATCACAGGAAGGGCTTCTAAAGGTCTGTTAGTCAGAAAAGGAAGGTGAAAGAAAATGTACCACCCAATAAACAATGCTGTTAAATTGGTTAAGACAAAAGAAGACTGAAGTACTCAATAATTTTTTTGCCTCAGTCTTCAGTGGCAGTCTCTGTTCCCATACCTCACGCATGGATGGACAGAAGGATGGGGACTGGAGGAGCAAAGTCCCTCTTAGCATAAGTAAAGATCAGGTTCATGACCATCTGAGGAACTTCAGCATACATGAGTCTATGGACCTGGTGAAATTTATCCCAGAGTCCTCAGGAAATTGGATGATGTAGTTCCCAAGCCACTCTCCACAGTATTAGAAAATTCAGGGCAGTCAGGAGAGCTCCCCAGTGACTGGATAAGGGGAAACATTGTACCCATCTTCAAAAAGGATAGAAAGGAGGATACTATGAACTACCAACCCGTCAGCCTCACCTCTGTGCCTGGGAAGATGATGGAACAGATCTTCCTAGAAGCTGTGCTAAGGCACATGGAGGACAGGGATGTGACAGCCATCTCAAGGATAAGTCTTGTCTGACCAACTCAGTAGTCTTCTATGATTGGGTGACTCCATCAGTGGACAAGGGAAGAGTTACAGATATCATTTATCTGGACTCTAAAGCCTTTGACACAGTCCCCCACAATATCCTTCTCTCCAAACTGGAGAGATAGATTCAATGGGAAGGCTGTTAGGAGAATAAGAAAGTGGTTGGATGGTCACATGCAGAGGTTAGCGGTCAATGACTCCAGGTGGACATCAGTGACAAGCAGTTTCCCTTGGGGCTCTATGCTGGGACCAGAGTTATTTAATATCTTCATCAATGACATAGACAAAGGGATCAAATCTACCCTCAGCAGATTTGCAGATGGCCCCAAGGTGAGTAGTGCTGTTGACATTCCTGAAGGATGGGATGCCGTCCAGAGGGACCTGGAAAAGCTGGAGAAGTGGCCCATGGGAACCTCATGAAGTTTAACAAGGCCAAGTGCTGGTGCTGCATCTGGGTCAGAGCAAACCCTGGTATCAATCCAGGCTGGAGGATGAACAGCGCAAGAGCAGCCCTGCCCAGAAGGACTTCGGGTGCTGGTGGGTGAGAGGCTGGACATGACCCAGCCATGGGCACTCACAGCCCAGAAAGCCAAACGTGTCCTGGGCTGCATCCAGCGTGGCCAGCAGGGCCAGGGAGGGGATTCTGCCCCTCTGCTCTGCTCTGGTGAGACCCCACCTGCAGTGCTGCATCCAGCTCTGGGGTCCCAGCACAGGAAGGACATGGAATGGCTGGAGTGGCTCCAGAGGATGGCCAGAAAAATAATCAGAGGGGTGGAACTTCTCTCCTACAAGGAAAGGCTGAAAGAATTGGGATTGTTCAGCCTGGAAAGAGAAGGCTTCAGGGTGACCTAACTGTGGCCTTGCAGAAACTGAAGGGAACCTACAACGAAGATGGAGGGAGACTATTTACAAGAGCATGTAGTTACAGAACAACAGGGAATCAGTTTAAACTGAAAGAGTGTAGGTTTAGATTAGGTAGTAGAAAAACTTCTTGACTGTGAGGGTGTTGAGGCACTGGAACAGGTTGCCCAGAGAAGCTGTGGATGCCCATCCCTGGACATGTTCAAGACCAGGTTGGATGAGGCTCTAAGTGACCTGGTCTGGTGAAGGTTTTCCCTGCGTATGGCAGGAGGGCTGGAAGGAGGTGACCTTTAAGGTCTTTTCCAACCAAAGCCATACTGTCATCCTACATTTTTGTTTTCCTGCACATAGCAGAAATCTCATATGAGTCCTGAAAAACATTTTGTGATTATCTCTTCTGGTATGCCTTCCACAGCTTTTGCCACACAAATGGGCAATTTAGCTTAATTTACAATGTGAGAGCAAAGAAATATTTCAGAATTTCAACAGTAGCTATAATCTGAAATTATCAGCTTTTAACAATATATACAAAAACAATTATATAGTGGCTTTAATGCAGTAATAATTACTGATATCACAAGAGGAAAATGTCAGCATTAGAAAGAAAAATGGCATCACTTTACTTTACATAACTTGCAATTTTAGCAAGATTGCATAAGGTACCAAACACTCCAAGGGTTGACCCTTAGCAACAGAAATGTGCTTATGTTCTTGAAGAGATTCAGATTTTCCTTAAAAAAAACCCAAGAAAACAAAAAACAAAAAAAAGAGAAGAATCTCATAAGATAATCCTCAGAAAAAGAAGAACACTGAACTGGGCACAAAATGAATCAGCACTCTCCAACATTAAAATATCAATTAACAAATATCAAGATGCCAGTAAATCCATTTCTGTGTTACAAATAGATGTAGCCGAGCTCGTTCAAACCTGTCCTTCCTGAGAGAGAATGGGGATTCTGGTAATTAGTTTTGAAATAAAGTTTTATTTTTATTCACTGCATGTCAATAAGAATTCAAGTTAAGCCTCACACAATTAAAGCAATATAACACTGCGCAAGTTATTGAATTTGTGCAGGGATTCTTAATGGTCCGCATACAGTATAGAAAGGACGTAATGTATCATATCTTTTCAAAGTACAGGCAAATTTTAAAGGGCATTATTTGTGCAAATAGAAAGTATAACTATTTTTTTAACTACTGAAAGAAAAATAATTCTCTCTGTGTATATATGTGTTATAAAGTATAATATACTCTGTATATATAACTATATCTATGTATATATAACCATAATGTTTTTGTGCACAATTTCTCATAAACTAGATCTAGACACAGAACTCTGTTCTAGGAAATCTCAGTGGATTCCCCTGAATAGTCCTGGTCTTCTCTGTACATACAAAATTCTGCAATGTGGAAACTCTACCCTCTCTCTATAAAAGAGTAGGATCTGAAGCATGTTATCTCAAGTTTAAAGACAAGATTCATGAATATGATAGTGAAGTTTATTCAGGGTGGAGAGGGTGAGTAGATCAGTTAGAAGGATTTATGAAACTAATAATGGTCAGCTCCTCAGTTTAAATTGTATTGTGCTATGGATTAACACAAAATTTCTGGTACATATTGAAATAAATTTCATAGGTTAGAAGAAATTACGAGGCTGCTGCTGTGATGCAGAATTAAAAAATAAAAATAATAACTCAAGAAATAGTGTATAAAGATTCGACTAGAAAGTAAAATTGTAGACAATAAAGATGCAGGGGTAGTAAACACTTTGCCTTATTTTCAGTCTGCTATTCTCCACACAATGAAGAACAGTACAAGGGCAAGTGCTGAAGGGCTACAGAGTACTGAAGTAGGAATAGTTAAGTATCATCCTGTAGTCACATGAGTCACAGCAAAATTCCACAGATCAAGGAGAACTATTCAGAAGATGTGGTATATTTACTGTTTAAGCCTAAAATAAATTAGTTTGCTGGACTGTAAGTGAAAATTTGAAATTATATATTTCTGAAGTGCTCAAATTGACCTGACAAGAACATACAGATGTAGAAAAGTTTTAGAGATGTGTTGTCGAGTCACTGGAGGTGCTCAGGGTGTAATATCCTTTTGCACATGAGACAGGGTATGTGCTTATCCACAGAGACCTCCTGTGCTAGCATTAATATCCCTCTATCACTCGATACACAGGCTAGGGCCAAATCTTCACCTTCTCTTCCTCTCCACTGAAGACTCCAGGAGACAGTTTCCGCCTTCCTCATGGAAGGGAGAGTGGGAGAGCTGAGACTGTTTTATAGGTGGTTTGTCCCACAGAGCCTCCAGATCAAGCTGTGGGCACAACACAAGGTTTCCTTCTAAACATCTCAGTCACAAGCGCTTAGGATTCTCTTAGGGATCTCAGTATTGAGCCCACAACCCTCTTGAGTCCAGTCTAAAGCAAAGTTTCTGTATGATGGCAGAGGTGGGAACAGCAGTGGCCCATGTGAGCCATGGGAAGGAGTAACACCATCACAGGAATGGATCCCAGGCTGATCAAGAAGTTCACATAGACAGAAACTGACTTTTGGTTGTAAGAGAGTAACTCTACACCAAGCTGGATGTGAGCCTCACATGTTCAGCAATTTATACCTCCTGTAGCTCTTAAGCAAGTATGAGAACATACCCTCTCCAGGCAAAGTTTTTGCCTTTGTGTGTATACACGCTGCATAAAAAACAAGTGTGTTTTTCCCGAAGTTCTTGCAGTTATTTTAAAAATTTAAAATATGAATATGTTGCTTTGTTTGTTCTAGCTCATGAGAGAATGAGAATACCAGAAAGCTATTGCCTCATTGTACTTTTGATTGAAAATGTTGGAAACAAAGAAATGTCATCATCGAAAAAGCATATTGAAAAAGCATGGTGACCACAAGCAGTCAGTAATATGTGTTAATTGGCTTTTTTTTTTAATTAATATGCCTACTAGTTTTATATGCTATGTTCACTTTCATAAATGTATCTTCTTCTGCCTATATCATATGCAAGATATTTTTCCTGAAGTTCTTGCAATAATTTTAACAATTTTCAGTGCATTTGCCAGCAGACAAATATTCCTAAATAAATTAATTAATAAACCATTAATAATCTAAAAATAAATATTCAATTTCTCATTTTAAACACAAACTGTGAAATTTTAAAATTTTAATAAATATTTGCTGAAGTAAATATATAATGATTCTGTATAACCTTGTGCTTACCAAAAATTACTGCAGTTGTTGTAAAGTATAAAATGATTCTGTATGAAAAGATGGTTACCAAAAATTACTGCAGTTATTATAAAGGCAGTATTTAACTTGAAATCAATACATCTTTATAGCTATCAATCAAGTTTTGTAAGCAAACACATAAATGACAAAATGCAAAGCAAGACTGAAATTGATGTTTCTGATGTAAATCAAACACTGACAAAATCCTTTTGGATTTTACACAGCAATCACTTGCGTAACTCCCTCTGAGTCTTTCTGCAAGATGAAGCATTTGGTGCTGATTTTCAGTGCTCAGCCATCTCTCCAGAAAGCACTTAAGAGCAGCAATTGGCTTTGCAGTTATTTCCATCACTGTCTTTCAAAGTGATCTTAATGGACCATGTGTTCTCAATAAGGGCTTATTTCTCTTCTGAATTCCTCTGCATACTGAGGAAGGATTATCCTGTCACATCATTGGGAATTATAACAGAGTCTCATAAGCAATCAAAACCCAGGTGTCTCCAATGTTTTCTTCCACACCCAAGAGACAAGGCCATATCTGCCAGATTACACTAAAGAGACTTGCAGTGGAGCAATACTGCTCATGGAGTCCCTTAGTCCCAGGTACAGAGTAGTACCACAATTAGAGCTCTGCTACCTGCCAAATGTCATCCTGAAGGATGTATTTGGCCAGTTCAGTGACAGCTGTCCCCACTTGAATATGAGAAGTAGCATGTTCCTCACCAAATACAAATTTATTTTTTCATGGTACAAAATGTATTGAGTTTTCACATAGTTTTCTGCAGCTTTTCTTGCTTGCCTTGGCCTTAGATGTGGCTTGGCATCTTTCCTCTTCTCCAAAACTTCCCAACAAGAAACAAGAGCTTACCCTACCCAAAGCAAGCCCTGTAGGGATCCAGCTACAGAGATCATGTCTGCAAAATGCTGTATCATTTCTGGTGGTTGTAGAACTTCTCAGCAAGAAACAGTCTATGTGTGTAGATGAAACCTTAAGTACTGTCTTGTTTTCTAACTTCAGCTTATCAGCAACTTAACTCTTTTCCAGTGTTTAGAGAGTAAATGTATACATTTAATCACCATTTATGTATATTCAATTGAAAATTTCCTGGTGTATGAAAATTTTGAATATGTTAATGACAGCTGTAGCTTGCATAACTTGCCTAAGAAAATCCATATATATATGTATGTGTGTGCATATATGTATGTACATACATATATGTACTTTGCATAAATTACACTCCCCAAGAGTGGGAATACTGGTCTAATGCAAAAACACCTCACAGGGGAGTTATTTGCATATTTGATTATGCTTGTGCCTTTTTTTTTTTTGGTAAGACAGAGGCTTTTCTTAAGCAATCTGCCTAAATTATTACATTATTCTTAATGTGACAAAAATTTGATTATTATCAAAACTTTGATTTGAAACTTATATGAAATCTGTATCACTAGATGTGTTCATGTTAGAGTCAGTGTCTTCATGTAAGTCTTTCAGAAACCCTGGGGACCAGATTCTTACAGGTTGCTCCACTCAGCTCAGTGACACATGAACTCCTGCCCTACTAATGCCAAAGAGCAGTTTCCATGCTGGGGAGGCTCCGGTCCCTGCCATGCAATGGGAAGAGGGAAGCAGGAGCTGCAGCAAACCTGCTTGTGTGGAGCTGCACAAGCAAAGCCCACAGGAAATCTTGAGAAAACACTCAGGCATGGAAAGGATGCACTGGATTTCAGGGGAGGAAGATACACTGCAGAGAGATTCCAGAGCATGCACATGCCCTGGGTTTGGATGCTTGCCTGCTGGGCATCCCAGCAGAATGCATCCTGTGGAGCAGTCACAACCTGGAGCCATGCAGGAATAGCAAAATCACCCTCTGGACAGTAGTTTTGCAGCCCTTGATAGTGTCTGAGCAACAGAAAAACACTTGGCTCTTCCATGAAGAATGAAAGAAAACTCCTGCTGGGCTTGACAAAACCTGTTCTTTGCTGATTTTTAATTAAATATATTGTTACCTCTTTCAGGCTTTATAATCTAAGGGTTTAATTTTTCCTTTTTTACCCTTTTCTCCCCCTTTTTTTTTTCTTTTTTTTTTTTTTTTTTTTTTTGTCTGTATGTAAAACCATGCACCAGTTTTTTGCACAAATTTGAAAACATTTGCAGTATCCCACCACTTCTAATTTGGTACATAAAATATTTGGAATCAATTGCCCAGCCCAAGCTGTAACAGGCAGGGAAAAAAATTCTTCAGCAATGGCAGGGATATTAACAGCAAGGGCCCAGAAAAAAAGTTAAAAAAAAAAAATAAAAATCATGATGCTATGCTCCTTTGTGAGGATATTTGCAGATAGCAAAATGCAGATGAGGCTGCAGTGGCACCTGGCTTCAGTTAGCACAGGCACTTATGGCAGTGAAGACACTTGCACAGATTTTTGCTTCTACTGGCAGACATTCCTACCTTCTGTGTGTTTGCTCTCCTGTCGCTGGTGTTGCATGGCTTTATTAGCTACTACTTGCCCCACAGTGCTGTTTCTTCAGGGATGTTGTTTTACCCAAACTAAGCACAAGCTAGCTATTATGATACAGATAGTTTTATGTGCCATTGACCCATCTACCCTGCCTCACTACTGGAATCACTTACCTGTCTTTCTTCTCCTGTCTCCCAAGGGTATTTTGACAATTAATTACTTTACATTTACAAACATTTTCACCCCCGTTTTTTTATCATTTATGATGGAATTGCATATATATCTGAGAATGGTGCAGTGCATGCAAAACCCATCAGTGCTCTGAATTCTGTGATTACTCAATAGCATGTTTACACTACAGCTATCAAGACCCTAATTTTCTGAAGTAGGATTGCTGTTGCAAAGCTGAAATAGGAATTTGAAAAACATTCACTTAAGTTGTCACAGCACTTAGACAGCTGTTGACCAGGCTGTTCACTACATATATTTTAACAGCAGTGTTCTTCAGGAAGCAAACTCAACAACCTAGAGCCCTGCATACTCTTCCCTTTGAGTAGCAGGAAACTATTCACTTTCATGTTGCAGCACCAGTAAGCTCACTTTACATCCCCTTACCAAAGTATAAGATCCAGATCCAATAGCACTTATCTCTTTGGAATACTGTGTTGTTTTCATCGAGTCTCCTGATTTCTAAACCCTTCAAATACCCTGATAGGCAACGTGTGAGATGCAGAGCCCTTCTGCCAGCAGAGCCAGTTGTCTGGAAGAATAGCATTTCTGAGCACCAGCTTCCAGAAGAGGCAAAACTAACTATATTTACACTTAGAGAACTATTCCCCTCTGTTATTTGCAAAACACTTCCATAGAAAAGTATAAGAGGGGTATATTGAAGAGGAATATAGAAAAATTAAATATTTTAGCTGCTTAATAGAGATCATTAAAATTAATCATTTTTAATATAGTTTTATATCATGTTAGCAGTCTGCAGCCTTTATCAGGAATAGCTGTTTATTATGCTAATCACTCTACCTCCAAAGCAGGGCTAAAAGAGTTGCCATTTGAATGAGATTTGGAGTGCTGATGGGAAAAAGGAGGCTATAGTGGAAAATGGTGGTACTATCAATGTTGGAGAAATTACCACAGTCCATTTGGTATTGGATATTTGAAAAAGTGAATGATATAGAATATGCAGCCATGTACAAACAGCATGTTCTGTGTTGCAAACCGCACATCCCAGCACAGTTCTCCTGAAATACTTCTGCATCTGCCTTTTACCAGAAGCCACTGAAGACAGAGCTTGAAAAAGGCATTTCAGTTGCTTTTTTTCTTTCTTTTTTGTTTAGTTATTTTTTTCATCTGTTTTGAGGAAATACCAGAATGCTTTTATGTTAGACAAAGATATATATTTCTTCACGGAAAATAAAAGCATTTTTGGTATTTTCTACATACTGTTTGGCTTCAAAGCCCAGCTTCAAGATTCCCAGTTGTTTCAGCTTGTGTAACCCTTTCTCATTTCCCTTAGCATGCTACTGTTTTTCCTTGTCAAGGATGTCGGAGCCTGAATAAAGAGGTGGGACCATCTCGGCTAACAATGATATATTACTTGAAAAAATAAATCAGATAAGGCATCAGTCTCAGAGGTCATGAATTTAGAGTAGCAAATTGTCCATAGCTAGGAAGACAGTCACAAGTTTTCAGGTTACATGGCAATATATAACTTTCTAGCCCAATGGACAGTTAAGAAAAAGTTCTGTTTTGACTTTATAACTTATCACCTTTAGTACTTTCTACT
>WEIT01029125.1:0-36658 GCA_013389985.1 Dryoscopus gambensis
AGAGACTGACTTCAGATGTAACTCCTGATCCAAACTAGGGCACTAATGTAGCTGCACCAGAAAAACAGTTCTATGCTTTTTATTTTTACTTTTCAGGGGCAGGATAGGTATTTCAGTCCCTTGTGGACAGCTAAGTCTCTTAGTTTGCCTTCAAGAAAATAAAAGTTGAGCGTTTACATGGAATGCAGTCTTCTTGCGTTAGGGGCAGTGCTAATGGCATAATCAGAAGGGGCAACGATAACAATGAAGATTGCATGAGTGATTCGGAAAGAGAAGTGACAACAACACACTGCAGACAGTACTTCTACGTGTTCTCACTCCAGGAGTCCTTATTCCCCTCTTCTGTGTTGCCTTCTCTCCACCTTTGCTTTGGCTGCAGCCAAAATCTACTTGTTATTTGGCTGTTCATCTCTCACCTCTCATTTAATCTCATATATTCCATTAAGTTGGAAAAGTTTTGTTCTAGTATGCATAGAATAAAAGAGCTGTAACAGAAACAGACAAAATGCAGAGCACGAAAGTTCATTTTCATGACCCTACCCTTAATCAAGGAAATGAGAAGTGTTGAAAATTTTAGAAAGAGGAAGAATACATTTCACATATTTCTTAGGCTCTACTCCTTCTCTACTCCTAGTTCATCAGCAACAGATTGGTAAGTTAGTGGCTTCAGTCGCTTTGAGAAAACCTTGACAGTCTTACATAAAATGACAAAAATGGAGTTAAATTCTTAAGACAGATGTAATGTATCATTGAGAGTTGGTGGAGATGCCATGACGTGAACCATATTTGGCATATGTTCACTTGTTCTTCAAGAAAAATACTAAACATAGCAAGGTAAAGTCACTTGAAATTGTGAAGGAATGACACTGCCATCTGAGATATTGCTATGTTCAATTTACTACAATCCACCAACCAAACTTAAACCTACCAACCAGTTCTCTTCGGAGGAAATTCTTTCATTCATTCATTCATTTAAAGAAAATCTGCCACCCCAAGAAACAACCAAAGGGGCTAAATCGATCCTCATTTTGGTTGTCTCTTGGCCCCAGTGCTAAATATCAAATCATCAAATCAAATTACATATCATATATTGTAACATACCATTAGAACAACAAGAAAGTAAAGAATAGTCTTTTTTATTCTCCCCAAATTTTGCATGTCATGCTATGCTTTCTGGGCATGCAGCAGGTTGAGCGGCTCCTATGCTATAAATATTCCTCTTACATAACCAATTAATCAGCTAAAAAGCCAAAGAAAGCAACTATTTTTAGTATAATATTGCTAGTCATGCTTCTGCAGTGTTATTTTTTGCTTTCAAATAAAAGGACTTCTTCATTCTGCAGTTCTTTTCCATCAATGTGTGGGACTGTGCCAAATCAAGCAACATTTCTGTATAAAGAACCCTGATTAATGATCTAAAATTCCAAGCAAGCTTTATTGTCTCAGTGTTGCTGCTCAAACTGCTTGCAAAGTTTCTGCTAAAACATTCAAGCTATTCATATATAATACCTAAAGTGTTCTTCAGGCTTTGGCTCTTTCAGCCTAAAAAGAATGAATGAATCAAAGAATTCTGAAGAGAAAAATACAATGTTATGCAAAACCTGACAATTTTTCATTGAAAAATGTTTTTAGAATCGTTTTTTTGTTAGCTTTCATTCCTACTGGACATGGACTTGGCTTTTTAAATGTCTGCTGCCAACCAACCAAACCTAAGAACAATTACAAACTGGCCTATGGAGCCAATCCTCAATTACTTCAATCTGGACAGTTTAATCCAAACTGAGGCTTTAGTTCTTAATCTTAAAATATTTTTTACATCGCTATCCCAAATCCTGTATTAAAAGCAAATCAAGGCTGTGAATGATGAAGCTGCAGTAACTGAATTGCTCTTGTTGACAGAGAGAAGACAAAGTGGTAAACTAAAATGAGTCTGAAAATTCTGATACCCAGAATGAAACATTTAGATGACTTGAGCTAACATAGATTCAAAGATTTCATAGATTCAAATCAGAACACTCCTCCTGAATGTATTACATTTTTACCTTAAAAGTTATCTGGTGGCAGCTGCAATTCCTGGGCCAGTTAGTGCTGGATCTGGCTGACCACTAGTGGAGTCTTGTGGGGAACTTCTGACTGTTGTTCCAGACTAGCCTGGGTACCACAGATCATACCTGTGTCATACCTGACCATCCCTTGAGGAGGCCTCACTGTCTTACACTTCAAATGACTTCAGGGGTACCTACATGGGAGCACATTTTGCCCTTACTGGATGTGAACTGGTGGACGTTCATAGTGTGGACCTGTGGATGGAGAGAAGAAATAAGCTCTGGGTGACACAAAAGGCCCACTCTGGTCCCCAGACTATGAGGCTCTGACTCCAGGATCTTTTTATTTCACACCAAAAATATAAGGAGGTTTCATGCCTCTGAGGGATGGACACTAACAGGAGAAATGAGAGCTCTCTCTCTAACCTACAAAAGTGCACTGGGGTCAGCGCACAGAACCAAATAAAACCAGTCCTACTCAAAGGCGCCATCTCGTTATTAATAATATTCACATGTAAAAAGACACCACAAAATAAAGCAATTTTTTTTTCCAAATTGGTTTGTTTCTTCTCTGGGATACAGAAAATTTTTGAGTAAAGGTCTGCCTTTATAGAATGCTGTGGTCAGGGAGGCATTGCAGCCTTTATACATTCAGTAAAGGATTCTCAGATTAAATGTGCACCTGTATCATTCCTAAATGTTTACCTACCACACAACTTTTGTTTTTATTGAACATTATCGTACACAACCAAATGAATAGAATTTTTCTGGTTTTAATTAAATGCAAGACTGGATTTAGATATGGGAGATTAAGTGCAATTGGGTAAAAAAGAACAATGGATGATGACGGTGATGACAAGGGCAAAACAATTATTTGAAGCTGCAGCACAGTATTTGAAAAGCAGGACTTCACCAAAGATAGCCTGCAGTTTTAAAAGGATCAAATGGCTCCCGTTAGGTTAAGGGTAACTTTCACACAAAGCAGGATGTGAGTGGCAATGGATTGTGTTGTCTGGCTGCCAAGATTTGTTGAAGATAAAGGCAGCAAGCTAAATCATTTTCAGGGGAAATCCACCTCAGGATCTAGGAAATTCTTGCTGTGTCTGATGTGTGTTCTACATCAGAAGCACAAGAGATGAGCCAGTGTTTGAAGAATAGAGCAGCCCGTACAATACTGAGGAAGGCAAGCAGCGGGACACTACGATAGTCCTGTCAAAACCAGAATTTTCCCGATAATACAAATCCCATCTGGCAGGCCAGGCATGTATGCCCTCTCATCCTGCCATAACCAACTGAGGCCACAGCTCAAAGACTATCATGCCAGGCAATATGCAATTTTGTAATTAGTTCCGTGGAAAAACCCAACAATCGGAAATTCTCTGTCTTCTCTGCAGCAGTTGTTATTCTTTTCCCAGAGAAACTGGAGAAAAATATCACTTTCAGCTATGTTAAATTCTTAAAAGAAGAAGCGAGGAAACTCCACAGAGTGCAATGAAAATGTTTTAAAAATGCAAATAAGGACTGACATACAACAGAGAAAAAGGGAAAAGCTTTATCCCAGGGAACGTCAACTCCATTATTGAGCGTAATCCCAACACATTTACAATAAACCCATTTCCTCAAACAATTCCTCTTCTTTTGGAAAGATCCTTTAAAAATAGCTGTAGATCACAGTAGCGCTATATTAGCAGTTGACTTCTGTATGTGATGAACCTAACTGTATTATTGAAATAAGTTTAAAATGTATATACTTCCCACAAAAACAGGGCAATAATAAAAGCCTTGTAATATGAGAAAAGCTTTGTGTATCTGTCTTAATCTTGCCAAATTTAAACCTGCTGAACCTAGGTCTTTCCCTTCAAAACACATACAATGAATAAGGGAGGTTTTTAAATCGATGATTAACAAGAAAATTATTTTTTCAAAACTAATTTATATGACATTACTGCTTATACTGAGCCAAGATGACTGCATGTTAAATTTTGCCAGCATGCTAAAAGTGATGTCGAGAAATAAGAAAAAATACCATCATCATGTTCATTTAATGGATAAAACATGAAGTGAGCAGCAGCGGAGATAAGCACCCTGGAGGCTGTTTGGTTTGTCAGGACGTGCACATGCAGTAATCCCTGACAGTCCTTCTTGGTAAAGAGAGTGGGGTTTTTTTCCCTAAAGCGAAGCGAAGCTGTGGTGATTGCTGCTTACTAATGCATTAGACTTTTAACAGTGTAACATGAAGGTAGTAATTCAGAGAACACTAAACTTGAAAGATGTAGCAGACGTGTAAAGTTAATTTGATTTACAGCATAATCAGGAGCAGAGTTCTCTTGCTTTCCCTTCCAATCTACATCTGAGCCCAGAAAAATCAGATTTCTGCCTTCCCACAAATCCAAGCAGATTCCACTCTCTCGTCTTTTATGGATGTAAGAAGAGCCAAATTTGACCCAGACCTCCTTTGGGGGAATCACTAATTTTGCTTCACAAGTTGTCTACATTACACTGCCATCCCCATTGTCTTCATTTGTTTACTTCAAGAGCATTTCCAATACACCAGGAACTTTCCAAACAAAAAGCAGATGCTGCCTGAATTTGAGACTTCTAAAGACTGAAGGCAGGAAGACAAACAAGAAGTGAGGTAGCAGGTAATAAAAAATCACAGCATGGTTAAAGCTGGAAGGGACCACTAGAGGTAATCTAGTCTGACCTTCCTGTGGTATAAGCAAGCACTTGAAAAAAAACAAAAGAAAACAGGTAACTTCAGTCATGATACAGCCATAACCAGTCAGATGATGCCATTTCAACAACTCTGATTGTGCTCCTCTCATCACTGTTGGCCAGTTCCAAGATCAATAGCTCAGGCCTCCTCCTCCTTTGCTACAAGAGGTGGTCTCCATTACCCATCCCGAGTTATTTCCCAGAGGGTTCAGGAGGTTGCAGTCACTGCAGGTGATTTCTACATTTGCATTTGGCCTCTGCAGATGTGCAGAACCAGGCAGTTGGATGTGGAGGCTGGATGGAGAGAGAAACGCTTGGTGTGGGTAACAGAGACAACTTCTTTTAGCAAAAGAGGAGGGGGCTGCAGCTACCTGGCTTGAATCTGGCTGGCTGCTGTGAGGCCAAGGACACAGAAATGCAAGCTAGGACCAAGACTAAAGCATTTTCAAGGAGAAAATATGAAATCCACTCACTCCTTTACCAGGAGCTTAAACTCCTCCCAGCAGTGTGGAGAGAAAGGCGCAGGTGGGATACATGGTAGTAGTGTGCATCCAGCAAGCAGTGCCTCAAGCTTGCTGGCCAGGAGAGGCCTCATCCTGTTAGATATGGATTGTGAGGATTGTGCCACTGAGCGTGGACAATGTGAAGCCAATGTTGAGGGACACCTGAAGCTCCTGAATTACAAAACCCACTGCCTTTCTGATCTGTGGTAGAGCACGTGCACCACAGGAAGAAATTGCCTGGCGTTTCTGCTTTCTCCCTTCACTGACACCTTTGCCACAAGTAAATAGTTTGACTGCATGAATGCAAGCTTTTATGAGGCAAATAGCATGTACACATCCTCTCCAATATTGCTGAGATGGTTTACAGGGTCAGCTTTCAAAACTTCTATAGGCAATGCCTTGTGATCATTCCCAGTTAAAAAGCTCGCCCATCTCCTATTGCACCTGATGCAAGAGGTACACATAAAGAGAAATAAAGAAAAGAAAAACGTACATTTGCACACGTGCTGTGTGGTTACGCAGGTATCAACAGAAAACAGGGTTAAGGCTGGAGGATTTTACCATAGTCAGATGCATACAACATGGCACAGACCTCTTCAAGAGAAAAACACCAGACGGCGAAGGCACTAAAATAGAAGACTGCAAAACAGAAAACACAAATAGCTTTGTCTAATTCAGTAGCATCATCATGGAGGGCAGTGACACTGCTCCAAGGAGACTGTGAGGAGGACAGTGCTGGCACCACTGCCCCAGAGAAACGCAAAGAGTATGTGGCGAGACAAAGGGGTCTGTCTCCTGAGATGCAAAAATCAAACTGTTCTGTATGCATGCTCTCCGTGTGAAACAGAGATGTGGACCTTGAAGAAAACTGCCAGGCAAGGACTTTCAGCCTCTGAAACAAGCTGTTTATGGGTAGCTGAGAAGATGGAATGAGAACTATGATAATCACGGAGAGGATCTGTGAGAAGCAGAAGTCCCTGGCACAGTAATTAGAGGGAAGCATGAACTGCTGGGCATGCTTGCTGGATGAAGGACAAGCATTTGCAAAAAGGATCACGTCCTTTGGTCAGAAAGGTTTAGCTTGCTATGTGGTGAGACAACATGACAGAACATTCAGGCAGTGCTTTTAAGATGCCATGAGCCAAAGTTGGAGCCAGAGCCTTGCTAAATGAACAGCAGGAGCCCAGTGCTATGCTCACTAAGCTGTGATGGTTCTATCAACCTCCCTGCCCCTCTGGGCCACCTACAAAACATTTCTCTGGCCCACCAGGCATGTAGCACCCACTCCAGGAAGCTGCTGAGAGAGCCACGCTTCTACCTGGCTGTGGTGGGGCAACCCCTTTTTGGGTTTCCCCTCCACTCCCCTTGCTTGCACTGCCTTGGAGTGCCACAGGATATACTCCCACCAGGGAGCCATGTGCAGACTGCTCTGGAGCTGCCTGCAGCTCAGGGCTCAGAATCAACCAACGGTGGGATGGCACAAAGGAGGAACGGGAATTCAAACCCGCAAGCGGGTATGTCCTTTCACCTGTATCACGTCAGCTACAGAGAGACTGCACCCAGTTCCTTATACTATCCAGAGCAGGTGGTGGCTGGCAAGGCCACAGGGATTGCTCCGGAAGGAAATGGTGCTGCTGGGGGTGGGCAGTGGCAAAGTAAGACTGCAGCAGAGGGGAGGCAAGGCCAGGGAAGTGCATCCCTTCTGCCTCGTTTCAGGACGTGTTAAGCAGGCAGCCCTGGCAAAGGCCTGAGCTGCACTCTCTCACCACAGCTGCCAGGTGGGCACAGCCATCCCAGGCAGCAGTCGGTTGTTCGCACGCGCACACACACACAGAATTATGTGATTTCAGAGCAATACGTTTCCCAGCCTGAAGAGAAATGAGATCTCCTGCACTGCTGTACATGTGGCATTTCATTCATCAGTTTTTCCAAATGGAAGGCTTGTCATATAAACAAAACGAGTGTGTGTGTGTCATTCTACTGCTTCTGGATGCTGTGCAAGAGAAACACAGCAGAGCACACGCTATTTATCAAAGTCCTGATGGGGAGGAGGGTGTATTTGTGGCATCCTCTACATGTACTCCATTTCTGTTACTTTCTCGGCTCTCAGTGACAGCAAACTTCATTTGACAGAGACCAGAACATGCTCACTGTTTTCCCATCTCCAAACTAGCCTTTTTCTTAAAAAAAAAAAAAAAAAACAACCCAACACCATGGGTGAGACTTTCAAGAACACTCTTACTGAATTCAACCTCTCTCTGCTCACATTTGAGTCACTGGGAATTGAGGCCAGTGCTGAACCTTTTAAAATTCTTACCATGTATTTACATTACTCTTTTACAGGTTTACTTTAAATAATAACCATGTATAACACAGACTGTACATACACAAAATACACTTTCGCTTTTCCTGGCATTGAACTTTACAGATAATGATCCTCCAAAACACTTGCCTTTTTAAGCCAAGCAAATGTCTGATACATGGAAATTGTCCGCATTTCATGAAGAAAGGAAGTGAAAGAAGGAACTGGACAGAAACCACACTGTACTGTGGAAAAGGTGATCAGGAAATGAAACAGATGGTTCTGAAGGGTATCGATGAATCTTTGGCTCATCTATAAAATGCAATGTTTTTGGAAAACACTTCTTGAAATAACATGCATTAGGACTTAAAGTGAAATTATCTATTTCAACCACAGGTATCTGACACAGACATAAGTATGTTTCAGATTGCATTAGTTCACTTAAGAGGAAGCTGTTAGAACTACATCCATATTTGATAATAACAATGGAGCCAGTTTTATATGTACCAGCTGGAACAAGGCAACTTGAATTAATAATGTACATTTTGAGCATCAGCTACAGCTGCGGGGCTATCTGAAAAAGGACCCTGTTTTCAGAGTGCTGCAGTCTGTCTTGCAGTTGTACACGATTTTTGAAAAAAACTGGGAACCTTAGACACACATCTCCCACGTGGGGGTCCCCAGACCCACTTGAAGCTGGACTGGTGTCTTACTAGACCATGTAATTCCCTGAAAGCTCGGCTGATGAGGAACAGTGCTGCTGGACAGATGAGCTGGGAGCAATCACTACTGGGCCTCCATAGGAGACAGGAACTTTTGGGAGCTGACTCCATTTCAGTTGGAGGAGGCAGGATATGCCAATACCATATGTACATTGCTAGGGATCCTGAATGAAAGCACAACAAATTTTTGAAACTTCAAAACTTACTGCAAAATTTGTGGAAATTTGTGGTTTCACCTAGCCCTGTCTTCAACCAGATACACTTTTGGTACTTTAACCAGGTAAAAAGAGTCTGACTTGAGATGGGGATTTTTGTTGCGTTCTTGAGGAATGACTTGAGATTTCCAGATTTTCTTCTGCCTGTGGACTTTAAATACCATTCCTTAAAAGGCCAAGCTGATCACATCAATTGCAATGAACAGAACATTTACTGCCACATAAGTCAAAAAACCACCTGCAATTACTTTGTCACAACATATCAGTACACCTGCACCATTATTCAGAAGTGGCAATGACTTTCATATCTGGCCTTACTATCATTACCCAAATACACTCTTAAACATGCTGTGAAAAAATCACATCAACTACCTGTCTGCCCAGAAAATGACCAAAAGAAGTATGTACAGTTTGCAATCCCTTCAAGTTTCTTGACATACCTTATATATTTTTGAATGCTCTCAAGTTCCTTTGACCTTCAGATGCCACATATTGATTGCTCGGTGAAGTTAAACCTGCTCCTCTCAGCATCCTGCGCCCGCGCTCATCCCTGGCACAACTTCTATCATCTCTTGTCATCAGCTACGTGAGCAACTCTCGAAAGTAAGCCCTCTCCACTGTTTTGCAGCTTATCTCTACATTAGTATTAACTGAATGCTAACATAGATAAAGGAGGGATTTTTATAGATGCCCTAATAACAGAAGCTACTTATTCACTGAGTTCAAGCTTTCTTAAAACAAGCTCTGAAAGGATCATTTTCCTCCTCTCTCTCCGCTGAAGTGCTGCTACTGCTGCTAATTTAGACTAGATGATTTTACCCTTGCCAGAATCCAGCACAAGTCTCATGTACTTTTGTAGGGGGATTAAACAGGTTTAAAAGGATGTTTAAAAAACCTTCTCACAACTCTGCTCAGGGAAGGGTGAGTTTTATCAACTTTTTTTTCAGTCCTTGTTTATGTGTATATTTACAGGTTTCAGTCTTGTCAAGGTTGCTGGATAGCCTTTGACAATTTTGTAGCATTCAAAATTTTTTGAGAACACTACATGAGGTAATATATATTGCAAAAACAGACACTCTCTCAATCTTTTTCTCCAAAGGCAGTTTTGATGAGGCTGGACTTACATGTTATTAATTACAAATAAACCTTTTGTACACTCCTTTGGAATTTTTCTTTTTTGCTTTTCTTTGAAACTAGATGCTTCTTTTGTTTTCTATTTATGAAACCTTTTACAGAAAATGATGACTTCATGTATGGGTCTTTGGTGGCACATAGAGTTTCAACAGATATAATTTTAATTAGGCTGCTTGGTTCCATTTCCTTTTTAAATGGCTGTGGCAAGGACCTTGTGTTGTGATTTGTTGAATGGGAGGAAATGTCTGCTGAGGATTCTTCCCTTCTAGAAGTAGTGTATTAATGAGACACTTTCTTAATAAGAGCTTCACATCAAGTCCTGTAATCAGAACACAAGAGACACCCAAACCAGCAGAAACATTCATTAATTCCAAAAGTCACTATTTCTGCGTTATGTTTAAATATTATTCCAAAAAGAATAGAACCTTAGCAGTGATTGGGATGAGAGGGTGTTTTTGTATTACAGTGAGAGAGAGATACAGTTAGTCAAACTTATTGTTTTATACCAATTGGGTTCCGATCTATAAGGCTGGTCTTTCTTTAGGAAAAAAAATCCAAACCTGTTAGAGATAGAAATGCAGTGCCTTGGAGTAAAGAAGCAATTTACTACAGGACTTTAAAATCATTACCAGATTATTCTTCAGTTTTCCCTAACCAATGCTGAGAAATTAATTGGTGCCTGACTTTATAAAATAATTCTAATTTAACGTCTGTGAACAGATTATAAAGTCTTTCCAAGCAGAGAAATAAGTGTGTTATTCAACACTTCTGACACACTGGTGCAATATGATCACACCATCTCCAGCAAAACTCTCTGAAAAGAGAAGCCTAAAACATTAATTAAAACAAAACCCAGTCATATACCTCCTCATACTACTGTAGCTGGAAGATAAAATCCTCCTGGGAGATCAAGAGACTGATCTACAAACTATTAACACAAGTTCCCTTTTCTATGTTCCCCAACCAATTGTATTAACACTCCTTATGGAATTAGAAGAAAGTGAATATTAGACAACTCACAAAGGCATACCTGTTTTTATGGACCTACATGCCATTATTTCCAAAGCAAGAAGAGCGTGATAACAGAAATATGTCACATTGCTGTTATAATCAGCATTGGATTAGGTTACTGTATACAAAGATTATATATTTTAATAGATGCTAGCATACCTACAATAGGTAAAGTAAAAATTCCACTGATTTACCTCAGTATATTGTGAATGGGAGAAAAAAACTAAATTTTTACCACCTGATTTCATAAGGGTCATCTACTTGCATCTAATCCAAACTGTCTCTATAATACTTTCTTCCTTTTGTGAGCTTACAGCTTTTCAAAATATTTACCATTTCAGCTAGTATGGTTCACATTTGGCCATATCTGGTAAGTTGTTCCAGTTAAATCCCATAAGCCATCTTTTAGCCATGAACAAAAGTGAGTTTACTACAGTTTTCTGAACAGGGAGGAAGCCCTTGTAACACTGGTAAACACAGCGAGCAGTTTTATTGGTGGCAGTAAGTGCTCCTAACTTGAGCAAACTACAGTGAAAGTGGTTTAGAGAGCACACTGAGGAACAGAATACAGTATTTCCCAGAGTGTACGGATATCCACATACAAATACTCAATGTCTAATACACACAGTAAAAAAACCTTATCTAAGGTGCCACAAAGCCACCTGTAAAATACATTTCTCAGCTCTACAGAAGAGGTGAGCAAGTCAATCAGCTGCAAAACAAAGACTTATTTTCTTCAAACCAAGTAGTCCCTGTCAGTCTCTCTTATACTTCTCTGCAGCCATCAAGGTTCATTTGAAAAATCTGATTTGTGCATGAGGCATTATAGATCAAATTTGCCAGTGGTACAGAGTCTCCTTTATTTATTCTTTACCGAATGAAATAACTACTGAAATGACCTAGAAGTTCCCCTTCTCCCACTCAAGCAAACTGAATTTCTTGGGAATAATGGGCCTGATTCTCATTATCACCAAACCATGCCTCTCCTCCCTCATCCTGACAGTGAATTGCTTTACAGTGAAGGTAATGGGTTTTAAATTGCAATTTCTACACTAATTTTAGGGCTTCTTTATAATGGAGATAAAAAGCAAGATAAAGGGGCCTTATCATAAATAAAAATAAGACCATATATAGTTTGTATTGATCCACCTACTTCTCACCTTTTTGTTTTTTTCTGTGCATCATGCTTAGGAAAATGATTTCATGGATCATTATTTTTAAAGTCTGAGTCGGGAATTTAAAAATTAGACCATCAAAGTATGCGGGGTCTGGTGGGTTTTGGTTTCAAGGCTTCAGCAGAGGAACATCAGGTCAATGCCTACAGATGAGTATTTAGTTTTCCAATTTTGGAACAAATGGGCCTGGCCTTCAAATGTTAAAATTGTGCTGCCAGTACGGATGGGGATCCACCACTCTGCACAGCTTTTTCTCCAGCCTCAGGGACAATGAAGTACAAACCCCATGAGTGGAGCTGGCTCTCTCCAGCTTTCCCAAGCAGTGCCACAGGAGCTGGTGCCAAACCAACACCAGAACACTGACACGACACCAGTGCATTCCCTGTGCCTGCAGCCCAGCCCCCAGTGAGGACAGAAATGACCAGCTGAGTCAGACTGTGGCCAGTCTGCGATGCAGTAGTTGGCTTTTTGTTTGTTTGTTTGTTTGTTTTAATCTTCCCTGCCACTCTGTCCTTGTTCTTTATCCAAAACAGCTGTATTGTGAGTTTACTTCAGTGCTTTCTCAGCCAATTATCAATAAATTATTCACTTTCCAACTTCTCTGTAAATTTTATTATTTTCATTGTCACCTTTTTTAGGAAAAAATTAATGTTTTAAAGAAGAGAATGTGTCATCAAATACACCCAATGCAAAATTCAAACAGGGACTTTTGAGTGTGAGAACACATAGATGGGAAATAGTCAATTAAGGGTTTAACAATAATACAGAGTCTAATTCTGCAGGATATCGTAGATTTCTGATGGGAATACTTCATAAATGAAAAAACTTTTCCATATAAATTAAATTAAATTTCCAATTAAGTCACAGAGAGCTGCACTCCAGCAGGAAAAGCTACTAAAAATCACATGTTCTTGGCCATGAATTAAACATTTAGTATAGTTCAGTCAACAGTGACCCAAGACAGAAGGACAAAAAATACCTTCTGGGTTCCCCCACTTCTATTTTAAACCATATGTTTTATAATTAGATGTTTCTGACATCAGTTTAAGCAAGACTTTCTTCATTATACAGAGTTATATCTGTAAAGTTTACTTCAGAAAACAAATCTGATAGTCAAGCTACTTGTGTCATGGAGTTTGATACACTCATAAATATTTAAGGTATTTTATGCAATATGCCCATCAAGTGACAGGCCAAAATAGCTCCTAAGACTTTACCATGAATTAAAAATGTGAAAATAATGGATTTTCTGGGTTGGTAGCTGAAGTGAAAACTGTAAGAAAAACTGTTCTCATTTGAGCTGAACATTTTTGTTTTGTTTTTTCCTTCAAAAAGGAAAGAAGGAATACTAAATTAATTACACTACATCCATCAAAACAATTTATTTGATTTGAATCCAAATGTTTTGATATTATGATAATTTTATCCCTTGAAAGAGTAAGAAACTAAGGAAAAATTTTAAATGAGGGAGTTCTTTCACATTAAAAATCTGAAACATTTGACTTTGAAATTTTGGAACTAACTATTTCAGCATTTTTATTTTTTTTATTTTCTCCAGCTAAAGCAGTTAGTTTTCTCTTCACCAACTGCTTTGAAGAATCTACTATTCACAAACAGAAAATTAACCTAGCTCTACCAATAATATGCCAAACTTTTTTAAAAACAAACATTGAGACTCATGAGAAATTTACCTTTCCCTTCAGTGGAGTCAGGACTTCTTCTGTCTTTATGTACACAAGACAGATATTGTGCTTTTCCTAGAAAGGACTGTGAGCAAACCTGGTACTCCAAATTTTTAAGCTACACTGATATAGATTTTATGCACTATGTACTTGCCTATGAGCTATTATTTTTTGAACTGTAGCCCTATAAGTCAGTCATGTGAATAATCTGGGAGGAAAAAAATTCGTATTATCCAAGGAAAGATAAATCCCTACCAGCATCTTGCAGTGGCAATGATGCTTACAAGGTAACTAACATTGTAAGAACCACCACATCCCACTTGGAGAGGGATGCTGAAGCTGAGTCCTAAGGTATTTCTGTATGGATCTCCATCAGGGAAGCAGGGCTGTCTACTTTATCCTCAAATGTGTTGTAATTGCAGGGATATGGGGTGGTAGGGTGGAGAAGCAGAGGTGCATCCAACATCCCACTTTTTCATTCCTAGGTCTGGGGAACTGTTGCAAAGCTGCTACTCAGATCAGCAAGGACTGGGCATGGTTTCCTTTCCAAATTCCTGACAGAACACATCTCTTAACCATTCAAGTTTTGAGGGATTGAGTATAGGGCATCCTTTTCCCTTATCTTGGCTGACAGACCGCAAGTTACCCAACAGCAAGAGATGACATCTATAATACATCTTTAAATCTTTTCTCTGCCTCAGTGGGAAGACCATATCTCCTCTATTTTCACATCAAGTCATCTAGAAGGAGGAAAGATTTTGCTGCTTCAAGTGCTTTGAAACACCATGCATGGATCCAAATGCAGTATCAGTCCTCTGTTTTTATAGGGAATATATTTAAAAATATTTGCGAACACAAAAGTAATTTTTAATGTAATAATGAAAAGGCATAAGAAGTTGAAACAGGCAGCATTCCTGAGAGGATGCCTTTCAAGAAAATTTTGTCACTTTGAAGTGTGATTACTTGAAGTATTATAGTGTGATTTCACAGGGTAATTAGTATCATACGCACCTCTTCTATTAAATTACCCTCTGTAACATATGCTGAAGTCATAAGCCATAAATCACTGTATCCCATTTACAATTTACTGTGTCAGCAAATTTCAGTGACATAACGCTACAGAGCAACATCTCTGTATATTTATTACTGTAATCACGATACTAAAGTGCGAAGACACCTTGCTAAAACCTATAACCTCTTGTAAATGGTGCTTTTTTGAGAAGAAAAAATCCACTAAGTGAATAATATGCAATTCACAGCTACAGGCTCAGTGACTACTGTTCAAAACCACAGTAATTATTTAGGTATGCAACATGCTTGGCACAGCAGCAATAGAAAACAGAAAGTGAGGGATTTATTTGACTAACTGTAGACATCTGCACATAAGCTAACTGCTCTACATTCCCTTGCTGGTTGATGGAGAGGGTTACATGCTTTTAAGGATTGATCTTATTCTAAATGCGTATTTGGGAAGGTCAGATTAATTGCATCTAAAAATAGCCTATTTATTTCAACTGAGTGCAGCTAGAGCCTTGAGTCACTAGTTCACAGGACTACTTCAGTATTAGAAATATCTAATGGTAGGTCCACCCAGAAGACAAGAAATGGTCAAAATAAATGGTCAGAGAAGACAAATTTTAAATGTAACTTCAGTGAAAAATCCAGACCTTCCTCACTTCTCTGGTAACTCCATTATGACTGTTGCTGTCCTCACAACTACTCAAGAAAAGAAGCACATGACAGGGAAACATGCATGTGATAAAGACAAGAAGTCAAAAAAATCATTTTAACATTCCAGTAGCAATAGCACCTAGGCTTCCTTAGAGGAGACAAAGTACCCTTCTGAAGAAAGTTATTAAAGAAAAATATGGGGAATGGCAGAGGTTCAAGGCTGCATTCTAACACATAAGCTAATGAGAACAATGCATGAAGCTCAAAAGGGTAAAATTGGCCATGCCCAGGCATCTTGGAAAGCTGAGAAAAATAAAGTAAACTAGGAGTTTGTAAATGGTAAGAGATACTATTTACTGCAGTGATGAGGCTCTGTTACTCACCACGAAGGTAGCTGCCCTGGCAGCAGACAGGCGGCGGTACCCAAGGTAAGCCCTACGCACGGGCAGTACGCTTTGCCCATCACTGGATAAAGTGCTGTGTCCTCCTGCCTACCTACTATGTGTTTGCACCATTCCAGTTCCTCATTGGAATCAACTGTATAATCCTCTTTCTCCTTTTATATTTCTTTCAAAGTAAACCACTGCTTGTGGACAGGAATTCCTGATGACTCTCCCATCCTACCCATGCCCATATTCTTATTTGGTCCATCAATTCTTATTATGACCACGTCCATGATATATAAGCATATTCTTCTACTGAGAAACATTCCATACTTAATGATTTACTACTTCAGATAGCTTAACTTTGAGATATCCTTTGTTTACAAGTAAGCTATAGTTTACCTGCATTCTCTCATTTTCTCATGATCTTATGTTTCTTTTAGTTAAATGCAAGACTTAAAGGTCAAAAGTGAAAGAGGAAAAGCTGAATTGCAGAAAATAAAGTGAGAATCCTTATCTTGAGTTAAGAGGTACACAGTCTGTTGAACTCTCTTCTGTTTGTGGAAGCGAAAGCAGATCACTTCTCTCAATAAAGAACAGCAGATTTTGCATATTCTTTCAAGAACTATACAGGCTCTCTCTGTATTATGGGGTCAAGTTTTCACTGGCTTCAGTGATGCAGGATAAGGCATCAAAAAGCTAACTGAAAAAGAAACAAGGCTGAAATCTGTTTAAATTTAGTGTTGCCTAGATCAAAAGAAAAACAAGGCATAAAATATTGGTGTGGAAACAATCCAGTGTGAAACAGACGATTAGTCTATGATTGTAGTGAGACGATAAATGTTTCATTCACTAGGCTTTTAGCACAGAAGTTTTAGTATCAATAACTTATGTCTTCTCTTTATTCTGTTTTCATTTCCACTGCAATTTTTGGCCAATTTTTCATTACGCTATGAAGCATTCTTGGTCGTTTTCTGTCTTGATTTGCAACAGCACTGCCTCGTTAACAAATTACCATAAGAGATCGTGTATTCAGAAAGGAGGATTTTATCATCCTGTTATAATTTTCCCACTCTTTCTCTTTCTTGCTATTATCAAAATAATGAGGGAATAGAGTATTAAACTGTCTAGAATTTACAAACTTCAGGCTCATATATGGAAATGAAATAACTGAGGAAGGAAAAATAAGTTTCGGAAGTGTTTATCAATTCATTATATTAATGCCATCTGTCCCACAACTATGATGTCAGACTTCTTTTTTCCTTCTTCATTAAGGCATAGTTCGTTTACACGAACTGCTGCTTAAGATACTTGCTGGAACACTTAACAGCTTCCTCATTTGTTTGGTAGTTTTATAGGCCTCTTGTGCTGGAGCAGAGGTACAACAGCTTGCAATGCAGGAAAAGAAAAGATAAAACTACCCTGCTGTGCAGATTTAGTCAATTTTCACTGGCTCTCGCACAGAAAACAAATTGCAAACCCTCACAAAGAGTTCTCTCTCTGCACTGGCAGCCCTGACAAATGCAGACAAAAATGAGTAAATCAGGCAACTTCACATCAGGAGGAAAAAAATGGCTACTGCTCCAACAGCTGCTATCATAATTAAGAACAGATTTCATCACTAAACTCTTGCTGGTTGTATCTGCAGCAAAACAAATACACAGATGTGGCATATTTGCATACTGAAAAATGTGTGCCATGTAGCTGAAACAAATTTGCTTTTTCAGCTCTTAAATATTCACTTTTTAATATGAAACAATGGGGGTGGTTTGCATAATAATCCTCTGTATTTGCTCATCAAACTCATTCAATCAGTATATGAAATATAATGCAACACTAATACCTAATAAGTCCACATTTCAGTCATGCAATCCAATACCAAAATTTATTATTATGTCCAATAAGATACAATTTTGAATTGCTTTCTGAACTGTCCTCAGGCACTTCTATTTGTAAATGACATGGTTTAAAAGCAAGATAAAAAAGGGGAAATATGAGAATTACTTCTTTAAATCATGACAAGCACAAAATTTATTGCCCCTTCATTTATCCACACATTTTAAAAGGTCACCTAGCATCACTTAGTTGAGAAGAAATGCAACCCTTTCAAAGTAAAAATGGTATAGCATCATGCCCTGTGAAAGCAGGGTGGGATTATTAATGCAACAGTGACTGAACCCCCGCAACTGTAGCATGTCCATCAGAAGCTGCAGTATCTTGAGAGACTCTCTTACAACACAATGACGCTCTAGATTGTCTTCTCCTCACTTCAAAGTTAGGTCTTTCTTTGCTATGGCTATTTCATAGCTAAATAACCCCACTGGTTTTATGCAAACTGTCATAACAGGTTTTTTTAATTTTTTCCTGTCCATAAAGCTGTGATAATTAAAGAAAGAATGTGATTATCAAGGTCTATAGACTGTTTAAAGAGCAAATCTTCAGATTTGCTGATAATTTGAAGAGCAGTTTCACCTTAGATGTATTTTAAGCCATTCAGTGCAGAATTACTTTGTTTATTTTAAGTATTGTGCAGAACTAGATGATTACGTTGGAGCACAGTTTTTTCAGACAGAGGCGTGCCTGATCAAAGAAGCCTGAATACAGCTCTTACTGTAGGTACTCAAACTGACGTGCCATCAGTCCCCTTCCGGTACTCATTTCAGAAGCTGATTCGCTGTGTATTGCAGCAGCTGGGATTTAAAATCTGCACATTTTAGTGGTACTCACCCCTATGTGGAGGGGTTGGGACTTGTAGAGTGTTCCTGCAGAAATCTGCACGCACATTTTTGCATGCTTACAAAAACAGGTTATTGCTCGAGAACCAGTTTCTAGACAGTGGACACCATTGTAAGGAAAATAATTAAACCACAGCATCGTTGAGTGCTATTTCACAGAAATCTATTACTATCTGTAAATGGTAAATGGTAAGATTTTAACAGCAAACCAGTGCATAAAGAATTCAAATGAAATCTCCTGTACTAATGGGGGGCGGCGGGGGTGCTACAGCTAGGAAAGCAAAGTGGTGCTCACATGTATATGCTTTTTTCCCATATACAGCTTGTCTGTGTTTTGCAGGAAGGGCCTCCAGATAATACAAGAAACTTCCTTTAACCTTCCAGCTGCCTCTACCACTCTCACCCAGCGTGACAGCACTGATGAGGTGATTTGTGCAGCCCCAATGACAGAAGATGAGCACTTTCTATTGCTGTTCTTGGAAATACAGAGAGCTGGACCTGCTTTTCACAGGCAGTCGGAGATACCTATGAGAAGGTAACAGTAGCAGAAACTGAGCTCTCCTGAACCTAACCAGTGCTGCAACTCTGTCCTCTTGCACGGGACTACACGATCCTGCAGCAGTATCCACAATCCTCTTTTTTTCTTGTTTTACTTGTCCCTTCAGCAAGGGAGATGAGAGGTGCCACACTCTATAGGTAGTGTTATGTTTGAAGACATCTTTTATGTCAACGCTAGACCTTACACATTGATGAACTGTCACTCAAAGTAAGATGCACAAGCAGGTGATTCTGCATCTGCAGCTTTGCATGCATAGAAAAAAGAGGCCAAATTAGGACTTCTGCAATCAAGGCTAAATCTGTTGCACAAAGAAAATTCTTGGGCATATTAGAATAAGTCCTGAGTTTGAACCATGAAATACTTTTGCAATGAAATTTGTTGGCCTGATGTCTTGAAAAATACAGTTTCCCAGATCTGTGCAAAACTTTATTATTCATTCTTTCATAACAATATTTTCATCTTGAAGAATGGCTCTTAAAAGCAGCTTCTGAAAAGGATAAAGAAAAATTTAGATAAGGTTAAGAGTGTTTCCCATCTTAATGGCAAACAACATATAGTAATAAGCACGTAATGCCTCTATTTTGGGGAGAGAACAATACCAGAAGGACCTGCTATATCAATCAACTATGGTTTTGTGTATGTCTTAGCTCTAGATGTGCAGTGCAAGTGACATAAGAGTAATAGAAGGAAGCCTATTTTTGTGCACATCTGGATTCTGTTTTGGTTATCAAGTCTTCATTCCTATTTGTCTGGCAGATGTTGTGTGTATATATTTAAGATGAGTTTGCAGAGGTTTCAGAGGGAACTCAGGGTCATGGTTCCTTTTTTTTCATCTAGTCTGTGGTTCACTTTATCATAAAGGTAATACCAGTTAACTCTTCAAGAATTTTGCAGTTCCTTTTCTTTATTGTTTTCCTTTTGTAGGAAGTTGAAAAAATATAAAATAAGTAGCAAGCAATCAGGAAGTGTAGCAAAAGCTATATAATCAGTGAATTTGCTTTCCTTTATGTATTAAAAATTATTAATTTTTTAGGAACCAGTAATCTCTGCAAAGCTATCTCCCCCTTGCACTTAAGTACAGTATTTTCCCTTGCATTAGAACAAACGGGACTCAGCAAAAAAATGGTGGGTTGGTTTTAATATCAGAAATCAGAAAACTGAGATTAGCTCCAGGACACTTGTTTAAGTATTCCCTGATGCATGCTGCATCAACAGCATGCTGGGAATTGCTTTGTTTTTGAAGGACGCAAGCTTTGGGATTTGGGATATGTACAGTATAGATATATCATTTCAATGCTGTTTGCATGAAAGTCAGTGAAAGCTTAGTTCAAATGCAGTTTTACTAAACTTACTTATAAATGAAAATTCTCATGTTCTTAAAAATATTAGTATGTCCACACTGTTCATCAGTGCCAAGTTTGCTTTGTCTGCATGCAAAGAATTAAATTCTTTAATTCTGGAGGTATGGGCTAGTCTAATCTGAACACTTTTGTCAACCCTCATAATTTATATGCATTTTGAAATCTGAAACAAATATTTGATTGCAAGTTATTGGGTCGGAGGTAGCCTTCAGTCGCCAGGTATTGTTGTTATAATGGAAAAATGGTAGCATTAGTTTAATGTATTATAATAGCACGGGGTAATGATCCTTAGCTCAGTAGTACTGAAATACCTTGACAATAGCAGTTGAAGTCAATGGGAGCATTGCAAGCGCATATAAAAGTGCAGTCTGCAGACCATTAGGCATAATTTCATCACATCTTTATTGGAATAAAAATTGCACTTAAACTTCGGCTGTTGTGTTGGCAATTTAGAAACACTCTATTTGTGTACATGAATTTTACAAAGACTCTCTGTTAAAACCAGCAATTAAACTACTGCTAGGGTGCATGGACACTGGGAACTTAGCTGCATCTAGTAAGAGACCAGCAAATAAAGTGGTAAATGTCCAGTGTTGGTGACATGAGACCGATTTATACCTGTAGAGGCTTTGGTTCCTGTTACATACAAATGAAACATGCCTATCTTTTGAGCTGATCTAGATACTGCATTTTCAGTCTCAGCACTGACACCCTGACAGAGCAGAGACTTTTGCAGAGATCTGCTTCCCCGTGAACAATTCCACAGGTCTACTTACTGGCGAAGAAATGAGATCTACATACAAACAGCGCCCTTGCAAACCACATCTCTAAGGGTACACTATGTGCTAACTTATGTACTCATGTTTTTGCACGAGGTTTAAAAACAGATACAGCTCTGCTAAGGAAAGTCACAAAGTCTCCAAGCTAGTCATATAATAGTTTACCACTGCCTCAACCGTATAGGGAATATGCCACCTGATTGCTAACAGCAGAGGTTGCAGACGTCCCTGGGAATTCCCAGATGGGCACTGAGATGCATCCTGTCTCGTCTCTGAGGACAGGCTGTGGCTGCCACCAAACAGCCCTGTGCTGCCTTCCTCTCCACAGAAACCAGTATATGTTTGTGGGCTGATGCAGCCCCTCAACCAGCTCTTGGCCTCCAACACGAACACAAGCTCTGAAGCTTGTCATCTCTTTCCTGATGTTTCATTGGAAACAGTTGTTTTACTGGAAATAGAACAAGTCAGAGAAAAACTTCATGTAATTTACCATTTTTCTGAAGCCTAGGGGGAAATAGTGGCTGCTAATTTACTAGCTGACTTCTGTGTGAGGCAGCAAATAGAACACCATCCTGAAAGGTCTTAACAAAAAATGTGGCTTCAAAGAAAAAATTCTTAACAAAATGCTTTGCATTACCAAATGCCGAGAAGGCAAAGGAAATTCCTCCAGAAAACATCCTCATGCCAATGTCAAAAGTCATGACAAGCCAAAATAAAAGAAAATTATGTGAAAGTAAAAGAAAAAGGCTTAGCTTTGTGTGGTCTCTGGAGGAAGGAGAAGATAATTGTCAACATCTTTATCATCTGGACACCAGCTATTTCAACTATGCGAAAAGACAGGGCCCAGTGACCCCAGACTGAAATATAGCACAAGGCCATTATGCTTGTCCCCATTACTCGGTGGAACTATTTTCCATTTTTATCTTTCAGTAACAAAGTGGCATGGTTTGACACCATGGTTTAACACCTTCTGCCTTGAATCTCAGCCAAATGATGCCAGAGGCTTGGAGTCACCAGAGCCTGGGCAACAATGCCACCTGTAGCACTGCCAGCCTTGCTGACTTGCTGTAAGAAGTAAGCTATCTTCACCAAGAAATTACCATTTGCAAGTCTGACATTAGCTCAGGAACAATTACATGCTGTGTGCAATGTGCAATGAGTCAGTTTTATTTACGGAAAAAATGCCCAACAAACTCACATGGCAACTCTTCCTGGTTGATCTTGTGATGGTCAAAATAAATCCATCAGGAAAGGGTTGTCCAAGCTCCTGAGCTTAGTGCTGCATAGTGCTACTACAGTTCTCTCATCCATATATGAGAACAAAACCAACAAAACACTATCAGAGGGCTGCCAGCTCCATGCACAGAAAGTCAAAAGTAGACTTGATTACATAGGGAGGCATGAGTTTGTTTTCACATTCACAATATGCCATACCAGTGGGGGAAAAATTGTAATTAGCATGAGTTCCACATAACTTGGTTTAGCACAGCGTACTCAATGCACATGTTTTCATTTATTTCCTCCCCATGCAAGGCCTCCAGCTCACACTGGTGCTTCCCTCCTGTCTTATTCTGCACAACTGCTCTACACCTTTCCACTGCTCTCACACATGTGCCCAAGTCCTAACTATCTTCTGCTCCTTTGGAGCTCTTTTGTCAGTCTGCCTTCTCCAGCAAGTGGAGTACCAGACAAATGCCTCCTGTAACAGCCGGGCTGTGCTTTCAGCTTCACCTTCTCCATCCCCTCCTCCTTACCTTACTCTTGTATGGTCTTTGCTCACCCTATTAAGACTTTCTCCTCCCAAACACCATGTCTATTTTTCTATTTGGGTACTTCTCTCAGCCTTGTCGCTATCTCCTTTCTTCAGATGCGATAGGTTAATTTACTTTCCAGGCTTCTGTTAACCTTTCCTCTGCCTTTCCAGGGCTGATAGGCTCTATCACAGGATACCTCTCACTGTGTGCTTGTACAGCACCTTGCATAATGAATCCCAACCTCAGGCTTTTCAAAAACATTATCAAGAACTCAAGCTTCTTGTCAAACCCAACAGAAAACCACCCTGCTGTATATTTGCTGAAGAATAAGCAGGAAAGAAGAATATACAGAGCTGACCTGTTCTCACAGCTCTTCGCACCATCCTGCAGTTTCCCTCTGTTCTGTGCATTTAACCCTCAGTTGTAATCATGCACCTCAAAAGCCTACCTGAATCAAGACAGTCTAATTTTTAATCTGAGCATATCACGGTTTTGTCAGAAAAATTTGGTGTGTGCCTATTACTTGTTATTTAATCTGTGAAATCCAGCCTATAAAACCTGTTGGTTGAAAGATAAGCACTTTATTTAATATCCAATTAAATGTGGTCACCAGAGAAATCACAGCTTATGCAACTTTATCAGAAAAAGATTAATCTATTTCAGGCTTAACCCAAAATGTCATAAAAGAACTCATGAATTTAGATAGGAATCCACTTATTAGCCAAAGACATTTTCCTATTGAGTAAGAACAGTCTAAATTGCTGCCTATATTTATACTTGGTTCAATCAAATTTCTGTACTCAGTAGCTGTCATTGATTTTCAGGACAATTATCAAACAAAAATGATGAACAAACTGCAGGAACATTATAGAGTCTTTTTCAACTCCACAGTAATCATTAGAAAACGCACAGCCTGCTCATTGATAATGCTTTAATGGCTCACAGGGTGACATCATCAAATTAAAAAGATAGTCACACCCAGAAGGCAGATGATTTTTTTTTTATCATTACAATTTACCATTTTAAAGTTAATTGTATTTTGCTTGGTGTTTCACAATACACAAGGCTGCACTGAAGTTACTTTTTTCATATTGTGCGATCATGCTCAAAACCATGATTTTAAAATAAGGAGGCAAATAGTTGAACTTTTTTCTTTAAATTAACCAGACTTTCTTTCCTGTCTAGAAACTGATACTCCTCAGTTCATTAGCTGAATTTTCCACAGGGCCTACAAAGGCACATTCCATTTCTATACTGTTTGATTTGTCTAGCTGAATTATTTTAAAAGAACTATTCTATATTAAGATTGTTGAATAATAACTATGTGGTTTCATCTTTCCACATTAATGATAATCTTCAGTAAGGTATGTATTTCACAGTACAGAAAACTTGTTTACAAAGAAAAGGTGCACAGGTGTATGAGCAGAAGTAGTAGAGCTGCAGTTAGCTGTTGGGGTGCAGCAATTTTGATTTTTGTCTACCAGGTCAACCTGAGGCACAGGGTTCAAGTGCAATGGCTAAAAATCAGTATTAAACAATGATGCTTAAAGGACTACTTACAATGAGTTCAGTGATCCAGCCCCACCCCACTGAGTGCAAAAATACCTATCTGTAGTCAATGCATAAAATGTATCATTTAGAAAAGCTACAAGAGTGTAACTCACACCCGGCTACAGCAGACTTGCTGAACTGTATCTTCCCCTCTATGCTGTAAATTCTTTTGTGGTACTCTACACACAAGGAGTTCGTTTGCAAAGTTTGGCATGGATGCCAATTTTGTAAAATCTTTGAAAAAAAATAGGAGGATGATTTACGTGGACAGCATCTTCCTGTCACTGAGTGGCAAACCTAAGCTTCTCAGAACAGGCAGTGGATGCCCATTAGTTAGTTTAGCCCTTGCTTTGATTACACAAAAATTCAGTATAAAGAAAACAGCAGCTTTATTTTGAGAGTCAAGCTCATGGATGAGAAGATGGGGGTGGGAAATGCGACCCAGTCCATTTCAAGAGAAATTAATTAGACCTGCATTTGGGTGGATTTTAGAACAGTCGAGAACCTCGCTTGGGCACCACATCCAAGAATCCAAGAAGGTAGGGATTGCTTCCTATGCTGGTACTGTGCATATCCCACAGGCCCCCAAATGCTGGCAGCAGCTCCTGGAGAGGCAGACCCCTGTCCCAGCTCCAGTCCAGGCCACTGCACTGGACTGCAGGGAGTCACCAGCCCTCCCTGCCCAAGCTCGCTCAGCTACAAAGGCTTTGCTTAGCGCAGCTCTGCCAAGAAATGGCAGCAGAAGGATTTGCTTCTCTGTGGACCTTCAAAGATTTGTGGCAGGCACTTTTTAGCTGAACTTCCTCTATGGCAGCTCTTCATCCCATGCTCTTTATATAGCAGCAATTAGCATATCTGAGAAATCCCCATTTGGCGTGTTTTATGGTCTCTTCTCTGCATTGAGATAGTTCTGTAAGTTATGAGCAGAGATATGCCGTAATTCCTAATGTACAACTGTCAGGAAATCACTCATATAGATTTATTCACTGAACAGTTGGTGAGGAAACTGATTCTGAACAGGGAACTAGAAACTTTAATTATGAGAGAGAAAAAAATTACTCAAGCACCTCAGACTGGTCAAGAAGTGTCTTTGATGCTCTAAAAGATATGACCTGAAATTAATAGATTAATGCAGCATAGTGTTTTTGAATTCAAATGCTGGCTCCTGCCCCAATTTTTATTCTGTATTACTATTGCTGACTTTCTTCAAAGTAATAATGATGTCAAAAAACAACCACAAGTATTACATCTGCACTTCTGGAACAAAACAAAGGAAGATTGAAGACAAAAGACTATATCCCTCAAGCAATATCTTCTTGACCAAAGGAAATTCATACAATGTAGAAAAGAAATATTCCTCCCTGTCAAACCCCAGTCTTGCTACCACTGAATGCAATGGCAAAACTCCTATTAATTTCTAGTGGAGGATGTGCAGTGAATAACTCAGATGGAAGTGGTAAACCATAAGTGACATAATCACTCAGGAGCTGTCTCTGCCTCAAGTGACCTAAATGACAGGAAGAAATACAGTGAGAAGCATTAATTTGGAGTTTAGTAAGAAGCCCTTACTTATGCTTCTCTGTTAACTTCCATCTCCAGCACAAAGTTATAGAACAGTTTCATGTGTCACGCTGTATGGGGTCAGCTGTGGCACAGACATCAGAACACAGAACTGGGGCTTCAGTCTTCACACTTCTGCACTCAGCTTTGACACCAACTCACCCTGGCTCTGCTTACTTTAGGCCTGTGGCCAGCCATGACTCTGTCCAGCCTTGGTCTGGGAATGGAATAAGGTGCACGATCCAGGTGTGCCATCCTATCCTCTACCATCCTCCCATATAATTTTCCATCTGATCCCTCAACTGGGACCACCAGCAAATGGGGCCAAGGGAAGCAGGCCTGTTCTGGCAGCAGCAGCATCACAGAAGGTGCTCCATCTGCCTTCACCTCTGCTAATCCCTTTTGTAACCAGATTTAAAATATTCTTTTCAGAGATGTCATTGATGCTTATGAAGAGCTTTGATGCTCCTGAATGCAATATATTACAGTAGTAAAAAACACAGTATTTTTTGTTTATTGGTAAGAATGCAACTGGGTATTATCAGAAGCTATACTCCCTCTGAGTTGAGGTGGTGGGAAGAAAAGGACCTGCTATGTTTCAGAAGATGTAAGCTCTGTGTAGAGGTTGTTCATAGGCATTAAGACACCCTGTGGGAGCATGAGGTTTTGCCTCTTCCACCTCCCACAGAAGCTATGTGTATCCACAAGCCCAGATTTGTGCCTTTTGCAATACTGCTAATGGGGGGGAAAGGGGTAATGCATTTTTCTCCTGAGACAGTGATATCACATCTGTGAAGGCCGTGATACCCCATTGTCTAAATTTTTCTTCTCATGGGAGAGGACAAGCTTCTTTAGAAGTAACCACAACCAGGCAGTTTGATTCCTTTTCAGGGGTGTACTCTGGACATAGGTCCATTTCTACCCGAGAGCAGAAACTGCACGGGAAGGAAGGCTGTCCTAAGGCTTCCTGGTGGGAACAAATACACTAAAGAAAAACAATAAAGTTTCGGGCCCTGCTCAGCCATCTCTAACCAACTGAAAGATCTTGCATGCAGACTTTATAATAAATTATGATTGCTGCTTATGGTATTTTTCAAACTGTCTCACATTGCACTTGATCCTCCCATGAGGACAAAAATTTAGACCGTGACTAACTCCTTTTTGTGAGTTTCCCAAAGCATAATTTCATTCTTTTCTCTTCAGGCTCCCACATAATTCTTTTCTCAGACTCTGTCACTGTTATGGAGCCCAGTTCATTTTTATGTCCTCTCCATCTATGTATTTTTAACTCTTCCTGCATGCTAAACATTAATGATTTGGTGTAAAGAAGACAATTCATTATCTGCTAATGGCATTTTCCCAACTATCCTTCTCACATTGCATTTGGTGCTCCATCCCATGCCTTTTTTCTAGACAGCATACTTCTGCTCTAGACTGCTACTTCCATGAAATCAGAAATTAACCAGCTAATATGTTTTATTGTATGAGATGTCTCTGATAATATCCTGTCTTGTACGGATGTCCCTGAGATTGTAATTAAAATCAGAAAAGGCCTCTTGGAAAATATTGCCGAACTGCCAAATCATGGTCATTTTATATGCTTTGTATTAATACTTGGTTTGATTGTATTTGTGATCAATAATCTCACAGCTGTCTTCCCGCTCTCTACTTCAGGTCTCAAAGTTTCACCAGTCACAAAGTTGTACCTGCCCCTGTATTTGACTGCAATTGTAAAACTACCTTTAAATAAACACAGGATTTGATTAGCAAGAGATTATGCTGCTGGAAATTGAATACTAATAATCTCTATCGTGCAAGAAAAAAAAAAATCACCTTCAACATCTTATTTCAAAGAAGTTACAAAGCAGAGAGTCTTCCATCCCATCTCTCCTTAAACATCTGTTAGTGGCAAGGGCTAACAAGAAATGCTCTTGGTTTTCCTCTATTTCTAGCTACTTAAGCTTCCCTTACAGCCATTTGCAGTAAATGCAGGGGAGTATGAATAGCAATTTTTGGTTCTGAGAGAAAATGTTAGTTCTCAATATTCCTGACCTTGTGGCTCACTGACTTGAATTATTTTTGTATCTTTATCTTCTGAATAAAACGTGGTGAAAAGCGACTTCACATCATCCCTCCATCACTCAGAGAAACATGCTGGTGGGGAGGAAAGAAAGGGGAAATGTATGAGGGAATTTGGGAAAGGAAATGCTTGTCCTAAACCATGTAAGGAGCAACCGCAGCCTTTCTGGCATGCTGGTTTTGAACCATGAAGTAAAAAAGGTATTTCATATTTCAGAAGTCCATATTTCAGAACATGTGACTGTTATATATAAAATACAATTAAGAGATTTGGAACAACATGAATATATAATGCACACATTTCTTTACAGATGCATTTTTCTCCAGACAGTCCGGTGCCTGCTTTAATTTGGAAGCTATCCATTTTCATACAAAGTTAACCAAGAGCGACAGGAAATCAGATGCTTAAGTTATATATCTTTTCTGAACTTAAAAAAAAAAAAAGCCTGCTGTTAATTACTTTTCTAGGAAGCTCTTTTGTGATACCACAGGGATAGATCTTTCACATTCAGAAGTGCTGCAGAAATGACAATTTTACGACACACAGTGTGAATAAAGTATGTTACTTGCAGATATTTAAAAGCATATTTGTCTTCATTTATTGTTATATGAATATGTGACCAATAATAAAGAATTTAACTGCTTCTGGCCTGGCTGGATGAATTTACAATTACTGGAGATCTGACCTCTTTAACCTTATATATCCAGCAGCACATATACATTATTTATTTAGCTGGAATTAACAGTGATCTGTGGAGATCACTGTTATTTTCCTTTGGTTCTCTTGCTCATCAGTCGTACCTGATCCCTGTGAGTATGTTCAGTGGTAGGACTTTCACATCATTCTGATTCATGAAAGACTGGGAAACTACAGAATAAAGAAGTTAAACAGTTTTCATGGATTTTTTTTTTAAATTTAAAAAATCCTAAACCACCTTTACATCCTACAAGATCCCTTATAGATTGCTGTGAAGACAAGTAGACAGAAATGCCCTATCTTTAATAATTATTGGAAAGGAGAATGTGAGCTGGTATTAATAAAAGTACTCTGCAGAAACAACAAGGACTTGGACTCCTCACCTGACTGCACACTGACACAATGCTCCAGCATTGTGCAGTGGCAGGTCTGGGAAATAGAGTGTGTCTAAGTATTTCACTGGTAATCTGAACGCCAGAGCAAGCCAACCCTCGTTCTCCCTCTGTACCCCGACCCTCTCTAAGCACCCTTTTGTTCATGAAGCCATGAAGCAGATGGGGAGAAGATGCTCAGCCAAAACTTCATAGAGAGGACAGTTTCTTGTGTTGGCAGGAGCGCCGTGCTCCAGCACGCAGCTCCTGCAACCACATCCAGAAACGTCTGCCTTCTCCAACTGCTGAATACCTTACAGGTCTGGGAGCAATCCATGCTAATGGGGCCAAAGGTGGAAAAACGATAGCAATACCATGTATTTTTTCAGGCACATTTTACAAAGGACATCTATTAGACTACTTTGTTTCTGGTCAGGAGGACTTTTATTACATGCAGTTATCATCATAAGCACTGCAATGGATTAAAAAAAATCAGACAAAATGTGCAATTAAAATCTGGGGTTTGTAATTCCAGAAATCTTATTTCCTTCATCAATAACTTTAGTGCTTACCACAGGGAACTAAAGAAGCAATTAAACAGAGTTGTGGACATTTTTATGCATGCACTCTTGTATCAGCTCCAGAGCTGATTCATAAACCAAGCCACCCACTCTGGGGGGTTAAAAACAAAAAGGCAAGATGAATACAAGTTTCTCACAAGTAATCGTATTCTTACATCCACTGAGCTTTCTTTACTCCAAAAGTGGCTACTTTTCCAAGTTTTGAAAAGATGGCAAGACCAGTTTTATCAAAGGGAGGATCTGACTTATGAGAGACCCAAATGAACTGCACAAAGTATGTTTTCAATATTTAACAAAAAACAACCTCAGGGAAAACTTGCAAAAAACCTAGTGCAAACATTAAGGAATGTCCTTGAAAATCATAAGTTTACATCTAATTTCAAGATATTTTTCTCTGATCATAGTCATCCTACCAATGAAAAACAATGAGGAATAAGTGATTCACCATAGCAACAAACACACAGCACATACCATATGGTAATCAGTCCATACAGAAAACTTTAGAGGCTATGATTCTATTAAATTTTTTTTTTCAAAAATGTACGAATTTGTTTAACTAGTGGTTTCCCAGAAAAAAAAATATATTGGCAATTAATTCAGAAGAGAAAAGAAACTTGTTTCACTGAGGGTAGAAACAGTAAAAGTAGGGAAGCTCTAAAAGTAAAGTAAAGGTGTCTAAATAGCATTTCCCTTCTACAAGAGCTGTCATGGAAGAACAGCCAGAGAGATTAGGCTTACTGTGTTCACTGAAGCTGCTCTCACACACAGTTGTCGTGTGCCTTGGCAATTGCAGATTGTGAGAAAGGCAAAGGCTTGTGTTGCAAACTATACCAAAAAAAAAAAAAATCTTCACATTATGGTCTTCACTGTGTTTGTTAAGAGCATTTCCAATACTACTCTATTTAATACACTCTTACTTTGCAGTCCTACTCTGTTGAACTCTGCTACATAAATATAGGCAGTGGCGCACAGCCCTCCCACAGAAACACTTGAAGGTCCTGAATAACCCATGACTAGCACGGATCTTTGCACCACACTGCTCCTGTTGTGCAGTTCTTCCTGTTTAATGTGGGAAAACATTCTTTATTTGTGGGGAAGGTCAGTGCTACCATTGCAGGGATGAATTGATCTGTGTCTTCCTGTAAATGCAGCATGAACATCTGGGAAGAAAACATCTACAACTGGCTCGTGCTTACAAGTACTCAAGTGCTGTGATTGCTAACTGGCTTCTCAAGCACTGCAGTTCTTCAATGAAGTTGATAAATGGTAGAGGAGTATCAACACACTTAGTTCTGTGCTTATGTCTTCAGCATCTTCGGGCGCATCCTGAAACTGTGCCGGAAGAAGTCTGGACCCTTTTGCTAATGCATTCAATCTCTCCCTCCCTTTTTATCTAAAAGCATCTTTGATTGAGCTTTTATTTTCATTTCTGCCTTTCTGAGCCAGAATTGAACACCCTGCGAAGCAGAGAAGAAAAACCTGAACTCTACTCTTAGTCCTGCAACAGTTCAAAAGGCTCTACTGCAGCCAGGGACATGTGGTGTTATGCCTCTGAGGAAAAGCACTTACTCAGATGTCCTCTAAACCCTTTTCCTTCCTCATGAGATACTGTTTCCCCTCTACTGTCCCACAGATCCAGATATGTGGTATTTCCAGAGGAAGCATGCACTGATAATGACTATCTTCCCTATTTAGTTTATGCTGGACCTTCTGTTCTCAAATGAGACGTAGCAGCACATGAACTTGCATCTTCAATTTTAAACTGGAATGGAACTGCTTATTATACATGCATCTTCTTAAAAGAGGCTGATTTTGATCAAATTATCAACATTGAGGCCAAATTGTGAAGCGTTTTTTCAGAGAGAGGAAGGAGTTGTGGGGTGTTTTTGCTTTCCATTAATATGTGGGGATAGAGCTGATAGGTAAAAAAAAGATTGCAGATTTAAAGGACACTTGCTAGAGTGTGTGCCAGATGCTGATAGCTATATATAGCCACTCAAAGGAGAGCGACTGCAGAGAGTATCTTATCCAGGCAAATAGGAATTTGCCTGAGTAAGATCAGGGCAAAAAAAAAAAACAACAAAAAAAAAAAACAAAACTCCAATTTTAATCTATGGTGCATTACTTCTGCTGCAGAAGAAGTTGTGTAAGTACTCCGTGAAGTGAATAAGAAAGAACGTGTCCTCATAATGACCTTACCTACATTTCACATAAATGTGTTTCCAAATTTAACAAAACAAAATCTTCCTTTTTACCATTAGACTAATAGTCATTCTTGAAGACAACCTCTATTTCATTGCTCCATAACCCTTAAGAGAAGTAAGCAAAGGACAATAGATAAGGCTTCTTCAATGCAACAAAAAAGCAGCATGCAGCCTATGAGATGAAATTCAAGAACAGAACTTGGATATAAAGGACATGACTTGCCCTCCAACGTTTTTCTTATTGTTTCACTCAAGAACATTTTAGAAAAGAGAGGCACTTGATTTCCCTGCCTCTTTTCCTCTATACCTTGGTATCAATTTTTTCTTCCCTTTTATCCAATATAGTGGGTTTTTACCTACAGCAATATAATTTCTAAGTAGTTCAAAATGTGAAAAAGCAGTACTTGAGATGACGAGCTATCACATCTACAGAGCAGTATGATAATTTTGGAACGACCAGGAGGTTGGGGATGGATTCTAATTAACACTGATGAACCTGGCTACTAAAGATTAAATTCCCAAATGAATAAATGCTACCTTTCTACACACAGGTCTATCCAAATTATTCTCATTAAAACAATTAAAAAAATTTATAAGCTTCAGTCTGTGTCAAAGTATTGAAGGCTTTCCAAAACTGATTAAAAAAATAAAATGAGGTATTGAACTGCATTAAAAAATCAACCTTTTTCATGTATTAAAAAGTAATGGTCTATAATTTGTATTCAAGAGATCTTATTTCCAGTGAATAATAATAGTACTGCAGCCAACTCTGTGCCCTGTTTCTCTGAAAACCTCATGGGATGTACAGAAGAGGGTTTTGTATCCTGCTTATGACACTGACACACACACACACTTTGTGTGACATTGCTTCTTATTCTCCAGTCCTTTATTTCATTATGTGTTTATTTTTCCACTGATGGTTCTTTCAAACTGGTAAACACAAATGGAAGTGCATAGGTATCATAGAATGGTTTGGGTCTGAAAGGACATTAAAGATAATCTAACTTCAACCCACTTGCCATGGGCAGGGACACCTTCCACTATACCACACTGCTCAAAGCCTCATCCAGCCTGGCCTTGAACAGTTCCAGAGATGGGGCATCCACAGCTTCTCTGGGCAACACATTCTAGTGTTTCACCACCCTCAGAGTAAAGAATTTCTTCCTAATATCCAATCTAGACCTACCCTCTTTCAGCTTCAAGTCATTACCTCTTGTCCTGTCACTACATGCCCCTGTAAAAGGTCCCTCCTCAGATTTCTTGTCGGCTCCCTTTAGGTCCTGGAAGGTGCCATAAGGTCTCACTGGAGTCTTCTCCAGGCTGAACAACCCCAACTCTCCCAGCCTGTCTTCATAGGAGAGGCACTCCAGCCCTCTGATCAGTTCACTGTACCTCCTCTGACTTCACTCCAGCATGCTCCTTATGTTCGGGCCCCAGAACTGGTATTAGATAAACTGATAAGACTCTGGAAACCGGAAATACCAACTCCTGAGTAAAGGGAGGGATAACCTCAGCAACAATATAGGCTGGGTGCTAACTGGCTGGACACGAGCTCTTCAGAGAAGGACCCGGGGTTTCTGGTGGACAACAAGCTGACCAGGAGCCAAGAAGGCCTTACACTGCTGCCTACACAAACCCTTAGAGCACAGTGAATGCCCTACCTAGCCCATCTCAGCCACACACCTTTTATTTTAGCAGACATAGATCTTCATTTTACTATCAGCACTTCAGATACCCTACCCCAAACCCACTGCCCCTCTCCTTCTTTCCCAGCTGCTCTTAAGCAGCTTTCTGCCACTCTCATTTCTGTTTCCATGTAGCTTCCAGGCACTGCTGTAGCCTACTTGTCAGCCTGTTTTCCCTCACAATCATCCTATATGGCATCTCCACTCTTCCCACAGTCACTGGGGGTACTAGGTCTTTCCTGGCCAACACCTTTAGTCTCACTCTGCAACAGAGGCCTCATTTTGCCTGCAAACATTCACAGGACCATGGCAGCTTTTGTGCTGCAAGCAGCTCAAAACTTATGGCCTGAAGAGGGGATGGCAAACATTTGATGTAAAGGAGAAGATTTATGAGTTTAAAAGCAGAAATTTTAAAAAAGGATGGGACTTCTTACACAACTCTACTAGAAGACTTATGATACAAATAATAGGAATGGAAAAAACATTTTGAAATTAAAAGAACTACAACTGAAAATCAAAGAGCAGTGGATTAGGCAACACTGAATAAAAAATTTTCAGTCTTGGTCAATATTTCTCCCTGTAGCAATACCAGTGGGTTACAATTTTCAACTTGTGCCACTTGGGATGGAAAAAGTTAGAAAAAAGAAAATATCAGGATAAATGAAGAAAAGCTGGTCCATTGTCTTTCATTGATCTTTCAGATCTAAACACTGTCTTTCATTAGCTCCAGTTTCAAACCCCAACACCTATAGTACCCACTATTTTTCTTCTTAGAAATTTGTCCATCATTTTTCAGAATAGTCTTTTTAAACCACCAACAATGGTTTTGGTCCACCTCCTTCAACTTCAGTTAAATGCTTATATTCTATATTTGTTATCAAATGCTGTTTCATTAATACTGCATCACATAAAATCTGTGAGAAATTGGTGAATATTTTAGTAGGTAACCTGCAGGCCACTCTGTCCTGTTATAGTCTACATTGCCATCAGTATCTAAACAAGTTAGTTTAAAGTGATCTCAGCTACGTCTCCTCATCTGGAAACTGCAGTATAAACTTATGCTCATGCAGCAGCATGCATTACATACAACAAATTAAATCTTTCTTTCTGGAGGTAGGCAAATTTGGAATGCAAATGGTAAATCCTGGATTTCAGACAAACAAATGATTGCCTATCAGAACTCCTTTCCAAACTAGTCCTTAGAGTATTGCATACATGTAAAGGGGGGAAATTTAAAAGAGTCAGGTAATTGCCACAGGCATCTTTAATTCTAACAACACTTCCCACTTGCAGATAGAAGCACAAGTCTGAAAGAGGTAATAACAGCTAAATGGATATTAGTATCTGCCGTTATCTGATCTATCTGCACAATTACAGCAGTTTGAAAATGCTAAATTTCCTTATAAAATCTGGCTTAAGAGCCTAAAACAACTCCTTTTCATGAATAACATATCACCTACACGTTGTTTGGAACTGATGGAAATTTTCACTTAGAGAAAAATCACAGACATAATTGCTTCCACAGAGATTTCTTCCCCGAACCAAATCCAAGGGGGAATACAGAGTCAACTCCATTTCTGAAAAGTAGGCACTAAGAGGCCAGAGAACTCCACCAAAAAATTAGATTTCTCCTCTCCTTTAACAATGCCAGAAACAAGATTTTAGGACTTAAAACATCTCAAGACACACCACAGCTATCAAAAAAACAGTAAACAACCATTGCCTCTTCTCTGAGAAAGTCACAGTGATTCAGTCAAATAGAGTCCTATAGTCCTATAAGTACTTTAAATAGTTAAAAGTCATGGGAGCTCTATCAATTTGCACAGGAGGATGATGTGACCATCTTCATATTGGCACACTGGCCTTTGAATACACCCTGGAAAAAAAAATCACCCTTTATTCTGCCAAAACAAATCATTTCCTTCCCATCAAAAAAGACCAAATAGTCAAAAACCAGAAAATCTCAGTCAAAGTGGTAAAGCAAAGTGCCCTCCTGGCATAAAAGGAGGAAATATATATGCGACATAAATGAAAATACAGTAAGTCCAAGCAGACATATTTTATATCTTGCTAATAAATAAATGTTGTCTAAAAGCTTTTTCAGACACGTTCTCATACTTGTAGCATGGTCAGGTGTATTGGATCAATCCACTACACCAAGTTTCTACAGATGGAAATTCTTTAAGAAGGAAACCTCAGTCTTCCCAGAAACTGGCTTGAAACGCAAACAGATACTATGAACTAAAATGAGAGTCTCATTGCTGTATTCTCATCTATTCCACAGATTTCATATTGTGTAAGTAATTTATTTAGATTGTGAAACTACTTCGACATTGACGATGGCAGAACTACTTCTAGTCACATGCACTTCATTTAATCTTTTCCAAAGAAAAAGAAATCAATGAAATATGAACAGTAAGAAGCAATACACCTGCCTAGAAAAAAAAAATCCAGACTTTTCAGATAAGCACTCAGGAAAGAGTCAAATAAATAATATATACTACTAGAAAATGTGCCATTGTGGGAAGTATTTGGGTCCCGAAGACAGTGAGCATTTTGCTGTGGAGATATCTTTAAATTACTGTGAGGCTGCAATTTGCAATATACTGTGTCAATGTTACCAAAAAAATCAACATGCAAACCAATATGTCAAAAATATGTAAACAGGCAGGTGCAGTAAGACATAATCCATCCATCCATCCATCCATCCATCCATCCATCCATCCACCCATCCATCCATCCATCCATCCATCCATCCATCCATCCATCTGTGGGGGTATGTCATAAGACGTATAAAAACACTTACCTCTTCTTGCTTAGGAATGCTGAACTTGGTGATCTTTGACTTGGTCCTGGCCGAATCAGGCTTGCCAGAAGGCACTCCCCTATACGACTTGGTCGTCTCTGCTGGTAACTTCAGCTTTGGAGACTCATCAGGAGCCTGGTCTTGACCGTCCATTGGCCGTACATAAGCTGTTGGCTTCTGCTGACCCAGACTGGGCTTTGAAGCAAGAGAGGGTGGGAAGTTTTGGACGCAGTGCCCCCCACCATGCTTTGCTGGTCTCTCTTGGACTTGAGCTCCTTCTGAGCTACAACTGAGCTTTGCCGGCTGCTGCGCTCTATTGATGTTGTCTCCTAATGTGGCCCTCAGTGAGCTTTGCTGGGTAGTATTGGAGGAGGAGGA
>WEIT01029125.1:36848-55228 GCA_013389985.1 Dryoscopus gambensis
GAGGAGGAGGAGCAGGAGGAGGAGGATGAGGAAGAAGAAGAGGAGGAGGTGGGACTTGATGCATAGCGTTTTAGTTTCTCCAAACTGGATTTTTGGTTTGCCAGTTTGAAGTCACTCTTGTGTGACTCCAGCGACCGATGTCCGTGTTTGCTTGTTCTCTGCTGGCCATCTGAAGTGGCATTATGCCCAGCCTTCTGCCAGCCCATCGTGGTACTTTTGTTCTGCTGGGCAGCTAGGGATGCTGGTGAGGAAGAAGTAGTGCTGGAAATGGGGGGAGGAGGTGGTGGTCTCGAGTCTGCGATAAGATGTTCATCAGGCTTGGGGAGAGACGTCTGAGGAACCCCAGGTTTTGGAACCCCAACAAGATGGCTCTGGTTTGACCGGTCAGTTAACAAGTCTTTCATTTCATCATAGTTGCCCAAGGTATTCTGGATGCGATTGGAAAGCTCATCCCCCTTGTTAGTCTGCAAAACAAAAATCGAGTGTTCTGCAACAGTCAACATAAGAAAAACAAAATTCCCTTCATGTTTCTGCTGAAATCCTTACTGAAGTAAGACTGCCTTATTCAGCAACGGTGTTGCAGGATGAAATCGAAAATCCTTATTGTCTCTGAAGACACTTGTCAACATCTTAAATCTACCCTGAACTGGAAAAGCTATAAAGGGCCTTAGAGTCTATAAAAAAAGAAATCTATCACTGATACCATGCTGTAGTTAAAGTATATTACCTGGAAACTGGAAAATTTATTATTGCAACTGCACAGAATGGTTTGGATTAAATCTGACCGTGATAAAAATTTTCCTGTAGCCCAATGCAAGCTCTCCTTCAGTCATGAATGAAAACACTGCATTCCTGATTTCTTCCCCTGCCTGCCTAAGTTTTCATAACCATCTGGGAAGCCACACAACATCCCATGAAAGCACTGAATGAATTTGTCAGTGTAAGCCAGCCAAATGCTCTGAGGTGACTTGAAAACAGCTTGTGGGAAATGGGAAAAGTACAGATTATGTCCCTTCTTTGAAAATGCTCTGACAGGGTGATCATTCCAGGGCATGCTCCTCTTGTTAAAAAAAAAAAAAGGTGGACAGAACCCTCGCCAAATTCTTCACATTTCTCAGTGCATGCTGTGCATAGCAGGGGGAATACAGCCACCCTTCCTTCCGTTTAAGATTAATTATTGTCTTAAAAATGATCCATTTACTTCCTGACTGAAAAGGCAGAAGCTTCACAAAGAAATAAAACGAGCAAATAAAACATACTGGAAAAGATTGAAAATTCTTTCTTTAAAAAGACACTGTAAGCAAAAGGGTGTATCATTAGCATTTTTACAGCAGAGATTTTTTTGAACCCTGCCAAGATTCAGGTGTGCGATGTCCTTTGCTTTATGTTTTCAGAGGAAGACAGTAATGAGGCAGTGGAGTTGTCCTTTCTATCTTCCAGACATGGAGTCTGAATGGGAAAAATCCTATTGGTTTCAGAAGGCCAAGCTTTCATCTCAAGACTGTCTGTTTTAGAGGAAAAGAGAAAGAAGGGAGTAAAGAAAGTGGAGAAAATCCTCTTAAAAGTTATACTAAAAAAACACAGAAGATGTAGCAGCCACATCAGTTGCTCTGGAAAACTAGGATATGTAAGGGAAGGTACTTAAGGGAATCTCCCCAGTTTGGAATCTTTTTTTAGGGTTTCCTAGAAAACCTGAATCCAGGCAAAAATGCACAGTAAATGAGTGCTGTGATTGCTACATGTAAACTTGTAGAGGACTACAGTGGAAGTATTCTTACGTCTAACAGTAGAAGCAGTCCTGTTTTGCTTAAAACTTTTCCCCTCAAATTTCAAGGGCACTACCTTGTAACTGTAAAATACATTACACCCAGGTTTCTGATATGCTTTTGTTGCTACGCGAACAGAGCTGAATATGTATCAGTAATAAATACTGAAGTGGGGTGGGAATGGAAGAACTCAAAAGTCTTCCATCTGAAACACTGCATTGGAAACTTGGAATAAGATGGCTGAAGGCTCAACCACTATAGCCTTATCTTCCCTCTGCACATGAGGCTGTTACTGTCACAAAGACAATAACCTGCTATGGAAAAAAATTGAAGCATCAACCCACAGATAGTAAGCTGCTTTAAAAAAGTGTGTTCCTTCACTTCACAGGAATCACATCAATGTCCTAAAGAAGAGGAAACTATTAATGAGGCTACGGATGTGGGAAACATCACATGTATCTGAAAAGAAAGAAGGTTGGAGATACACTCACTTTGTCTCCTGAAGTCAGTGAAATAACTTCTACACTTGGGCATCTCCTTGACCAGCAGAATTGTGTTCCAGAACACACAGAAATTTTTCCTTTTACCCAGTGCATCTCTTTATGCTTCCACTGGATCCTCCACCTTGTTTAGACACCTTGCAGGGAAGTATTTTTTCAGCTTCCCTCTAAGCAGGGAAATCTGCCGTTGGGCCTGTACACATTATGATTCAGCCGGAGTGCATATGAGGTTTCTTTCTCTGCCAGAAGCATGGCAACCATGACCACCAAACGGAATGGGGCCCCTGGCACCCACATGTCTCCCACAGCATGGACATCTTGTGATGACAGCTCTCCACCTGTCTGCCTCTAACTCGATGAACATAAACAAATTTGTGTGCAGGTATTGCCCCTAAAAGTCCAACTTGGCTAAAAGAAGGTCTATTTTTTCTGAGGGCTGCTGTGTGGACGGAAAGGAAATAAAAGCCTAATTGCAGATTATCAGTATCTTAGAGAAGTCATCAGCTTGTCTTCTATATAGATGTGATGTGACGGCCACACATAGACATCTCATATTGAGAGATCCCAGATAAGAATAACTGCAGCAAACTGGTACCATGGCATATGCTGACAACTGGTCTATTTTGTTTATTCCTTCAGGAAACACTGGGGACAACTTCAGATGAGATTCTGTGTTGAGCTGATCTCATACAGGAGAGTTCACCTACATCCTCTTGGGAACATGATGGGATCTGAGGTTACTTTTTATGAGCTTTAGTTTGTCCTATTATTTTATGTGAAATATTGCTGGCCTTATTTAAGCATTCCCACAGGGAAAACATGGCCACAAAATGTGTAACTAGGAAAAGCATTCTGTGCAAATATGTCTAACTTACATATTGCTCTGGTATTCTTCTGCAATGCAAGACAAATACAAGCCTTTGAAGATGGCAACATATAACAGTTCTAAAAATAAACCTGATGGCTGCAGGAATGCCATCAGAATTTTTTTCTTCACTAAAAATACTTACATTGTTAATGGGGCAAGTTATTCTGTCCAGAAAATATCCAGAACTAATTTCCTACTTTTTCACCCTCCTGTAAAAGAGATTTTATGTAAAAGATACTGGATTTCCTGTAATCCTTCATAGAGGGTTGCTATGGATACTTCGAACAGGATAAGGGGCAACCTGAAGAGTCAGGATTTTTGAGAAAATTCAATGTTACAGTAGTAGTGATACATGTCAAGGTGAGAGAGGACACAAGATTTAAGAGATTTCCAGTCTGCCTTTGATTTTCAGATATGGTCTTCTGACTGGCATATCCTTTGGCTTTAGTTCCTGTTTCTCAAGATGTGAAGAGGAATACTGAATTTAATCAGAGCTTGCAGTGAATGTCTGCTATAACTTCATTCCCCTCTGGAAACACCTATAAGGTCAACATGATCTTTAAATGGAATACGAGCGGGTTTCAGTTTTGCTTTTGCAGAAAGGTTTCCTCTTTTGCAGTTAGGCTCTCTCCACACTAAAACCAAAATGCCCAAGCCACAGCTCTTTCTCCCCCCACTGAAGGTTCACAAATGCTTGGATGAGTTCAGAGAGCCCAGTGGTCCATTGCCAGTGTATATATGGCATTCAGAGTATGCCACTGATAAAGTTTTGATGTCCAGTACTATCAGAATGACTGATCACCCCAAGCAACTCTGTCACACCAGCATAGCTGTGGGTTATACTACTGTCCGGGGCTTTGCCTTTCCCCATGTTTCCTTGATTAAGTTAGCTGTAGGATGTATTTCTGGAGCACCTTATTTAGACGTTTGTTCGAAATAGGGACACACCATTTAAAGATAAGCAGCAGAAATGGAGCTATTATTCTGATTGCCTCATAGGATTATCCACTCAGTATCCTCTCTGCTTCTAGAGACCAATGGCAATGATTTTTCATATATTCCTGTTAAAGCTGATGGAATTATACTGTGGTTGCACAGAGGTGCCTTCTGACATCCTAACTCAGAAACTACTGGTATGTCCATGGCACATCACATCTGTGTAGTGACAGTCAGTACACTGGCCCAGAAGTAAAATTCAAAGTGAACAAAATATGCCAACAATACCACTTTTATAAGTGATTTGAGCCTCGGTATTACCAACTTGAGGTATCACAGACAACATAGTACCAGGGACCCAGCAAACGGCCAGGTTCTTTTTGTGTGTGGTCTATTTGAATGGGCCAAATGGAAAATCATTAAGTCTTCACTGCAGCATAGCCCTCAAGAAACACCAAGACACAGCTGACTTATGCTTTCCAGGCTTTCTTCCATGGATTAGCCCTTGACTGGTCTCGGTAGACATTTTCAAGTAGGTCATTGAGGAGTTCAAGACATTTGACATGGTTTCTAAATGCCTTTGTAATGAATCTGAAATCCAGACAGCTGGAGGTCAGCTTCAAGGCAGACAGAGCTGTGTTCCATCAAGGGACATGGTTTGAAAGTGGTAGATCTTTCTTTTTTATTAGGAACTAAATACAAGCAACAATCTGGAGGAAAAGCAAGCTAAAAGCTGACTCTGGAGCACAAGAATTAAAACACAAGCATGGAAGTCAAAGCAGAAGCCAGGTGCCAGGTCCCAAATAGGTCTCCTGGAAAGAGGCACCAAAGCACCCTAAGCATGAAGGGCAAGTGATGCTGCATGGAGGGAAAGGCTTCACAGTGTGGTAGCTGTAACAGTGACTTGGACATTTCTGGAAAGACGCAGCAGAAAATACATGATGATGTTTTGATGCATACAGGCAGTCATAGCTTAAACTGCAGGAGAGGAGCAGCGCCCGTGGGATACTGCTCTCTGGTCCTGTTCACAAGGGTTCCATTTTCAAGCTTCTGCAGAGTGTAGAAGGCCCTGCTTGACCTCCTAACAGGGAGTGATGAAAGACAGTTGTGCCTCATCAAACTGCTGTTACCATGAGGAACAACACAGGGACTTGAGACTCCTAAGCTACTTCTGCCTTCAGTGAGGGAAAAACATGTATAGCAGAAAAATTTTCTTTTTTATTTTGGTAATGCTTATAGGGAAAAAAAAAAGAACTTTCACTACATTAACCTTGGCCAGGGCACAATGTTTACAGTATTGCTTGACCTTCACACACTATTGTTACACAATTGTTTTCTTCTAAGTATTGCAAAAACAGGATACCTTCACCTTCACCTCCTAGTTTTAATTCCATCTCAAATATTGCTGGGATATTTCTAGTTTATTTCACTCTTGTGTGCTGCTGAACACTAGAAGAAGCTTTATACACACACATATAAAAATATATATAAAATACGACTCTCTGTGAATCATGCATGTTCTCATGAATTTTGGGAAGCTAGCACTTGTGGGAGGGTGCTGAAACCTGGACAGTGCCTTCTGCAGGCTACATTTCTGTACTGTAGAATAAATAAATAAACAAAGATTCGCCCAGCTGGGAAGCATCTACCTTGTATGGTTCACTGAAGAGGGAATAGCTCGTGTTAAACGCGCCATTGTCCTGCTGGGCCTCCTGATTTCTCCTTTCCCATTCTTTCCTTCGCAGCACGTTTCTATCTGGCTCATAGACACTGGAGTTAGAGAGAAAAAAAAAAGATAAATAGTTTTTTAAGAGTTAAAAATTAGAGGGCAACATATAAATTGGCATGCATTTAAAAGTTAAGAACTCTGTTTTGCAGACAGATGGCAAAAATAAGCACAAACATCAGTCAGATGAATGCCAGTTCAAGTAGGCTGGGGAGGTTGAGGTCTCTGGGAATGCTGGTGCTTTCTTCACACAGAAAATAGATAATTAAATTCTTACAGAAAAATAAAAGAGAAATCACATGGCAGGATCTAGTCTGTACAGAATTTCTCTGCTTGAAATGTGACAAAGGAAATATCTAAGCAACTTTGACAAAGACTGAAAGTTCTCTTAAGGCAGACAGTAATTACAGCTGTGAGTAAATAGAAATTATGAACATATTCCCACTTATGACATATCCTCTGAGTGTTGTATGAAAGTGCTCCTTTTTTTTTACATGGATATGTTTCTGTAGTGATTCTTTCATTAACTAGCTCCCTAAAGAGCTGTTAAAACTATATGCTGTAGTGGTTTCCACAGTTAGGTTGCTTCTTCTGATCTCTGCTAATCAGCCAAGCTGTGAAACTACTACTGAAACAATTCCTCTTTCTGACGGATTTGACACTACCACAACCACAGAACATGAATAAATGAATGGTGGCACAACAGTGTATGCATGGCTAGTAGAGCATAGCCAGAGAGAGAATAAAATCACTGCATTACACAACAGTATTAATTTTTAGAAATTAACAACTTTAGCTCCAATATAGACATTCAGAATAAAAATTAACATTTTTATTTTCAGAATTCTAGTTTAATACATGACGACATAAACCAGAGAATCCTTATTTTGAATTTCCACAGAACAATACCTTTCAGGTTTACACATTTCAGTTGATTATGTTTTATTCTCCTCACAAAGGAAGCCAATGTGTCTAACAAAGTTAACGTGTTATTTCAGGACAATGTAACAAGTATGCTGATTCCTATTTTGCTTAGCTCAGCTAATGTTTTTCTCCTGGCACTGTAAATCTGTAAAGTAGGAATATATATTAATGTCATGTAAGTGCACCATGTGTTAATAAGATAAACGCTGTCTTGCTAACCAGCTTCCCAGTTAGCAAAACATATGTTGCATTGGCTACCCACGTGATGCTACCTACTATGCCTCAGGCAAGGCAGTCAAAAGGCCAACAGCTATCTGATTCTAATTCGAGACTTGAGAGAGCTGAAAATACACAGGATATGTTAGATGCTATTAGTATTTAAAAACAATGCCTCAACAGTCACTAAATGAACACAAAATCTTTTGTTTGCTTGTTGATGCTGCTAACTCAAACTGGACTGCGGAGTACCCTTCTGATGGCTCTGGGGGTGGATGCCGGGGCCAAGCACAGCTCTCAAACACAGGGATTCATTGTGAAACACAGGGTTTCAGTGCAGCAGATTGGAGATAGCATCCAAACATCACCTTGTTTACAACCACTTACAGGTGGTTGAAGGTTTTTGGGTTTTTATCCTGTATTTTTCATGAGCAGTGCATGATATTCACACCAACACCGTCTCCTTGAAAAGCAGCATAATGAGGAGGCAATCGTAGGGGTGGAGTTTTGGGCATGGAAAATGACTTCCTCCAGAAAGAAGGGGATGGTGAAGGCCTCCCCATGGGTTCCTGGGAGTGAAATCACCTGCTGCACATGCTGCTGAAACCAGAGGCAGAGGAGTTGTCATTGACTGCTGTGAGAGCAGAGGTCTCCAGCTACTACATTGTGCCATCGAGCCTACTCCCATCAGCTGAGTCAGTTAACAACCTGTGTCTAAAGCAGACTTCCTGCCACGCTGAATAGCTGTTGTTAGGTTGGGTTTTTCTGGAGTTGTAAGGGATCAGGTCATAACTCCATCCTCAGCTACCTGTTCCCATCCAGAATCTCTTGACTCCTTGAGATGCTTTGCATTTGTACTCTAGCCTGCAGCCAAATAGAGATGGGCAGCTTCCCTGAGATTAATTATAATACTGGTCTCTACCCAATTTCTAGGAAGTAAACACGTGCACATTCCTCACTCGGCCTCATACAAATTTAAAAATTCACTGATGTGATACTCCTGAAGCGGAAGAACATTTTTATCCTTTTAGTGGATGGAGATATATTTGATGAGGACATATAAGTCATCAGGTCTCTGAACCCCCTTCTCAAATGAGTTCACTGCTGGCAATGCAATGCACAACCTGCAGTAATTCAGAATGATTATGCAAATGTCAGAACTGTGTGACAATGCCTAATACGCCATCTAAAAGCAGTAAGTTAGGAAGAGCTACAAGTTGAGAGTTGTGTTCCTTTCGTAATACCAGATGGCAAAATGTCTAGCATTTGTGAGGCTGCTCCTTATTTGCATGAACATTGCAGCAATCACATTTCCTTGAACGTATGTCACCAAATGTATTTATTTGTTTTGATTCAAGGAGAATACTGCCAACTGCTATAATTGTCTTTATTGCAAACACTTCATTTAATGGAAAATGATTCTTTTTAATAGATTTCTTCTTTATTTTTTTTTAATTGCAATTATAAAACAATCCCAGACGTACATGTACCTTTGAATTGTTTACCATGTGCCTCGTTTCAATAGCTAGGCCATGAAGAACAAGCTCATGAAAACTTCATGACTTTTTCCTCATTGGGGCATGTGTACATATGTGAGTGATATATGCATATATATGTGTAGTATGCATGCTCAGTTTTGTAAGACTTGGAACCAAAGAACATGCAAACAGTTGTCTCTCAAAAGTCAGTGTCATTCGTATTTGTTTCATACTGGTCAAATTCCAAAAGGTTGAATTTAAATAGTTTTTAAATGGTACACTGTCATTTTTAAAATACGGCATCTGTTTCAAATTCATGCTTAAAGGACATGAACTAGAACATGAGCAACAAGTCAAACACTTGCAAAAGTTACATATGAATAAAGGTTGTATTATATAAATTAAATTATCTCAAATTTGGCACATTGCTTTTTTGGTTTATCTCAGCCCTAAAATCTGTCAAGACACATACTGGATGTACCAATGAATTGTGCCTAAATGCCAGTGTCTCAGGCTCAAAGCGCTTTCAGCACACCACCACCACCCCGGTCACAGCACTCCTACCTTCTCTGCTTCTTCCAGGATACTTGGAATAATTTCACTCCCAGATATTTGCCCGATCAGATTCCCAATGGATTGCTAAACATGTCAGAGTAGGTATATTTAATGAATTTTGATCTGTTGTGATACCTTTTGGCAGATCACCTGGGTGGTCCCCAGTCTTTGGCCATGCTCAAGGTGAGCGTGGCTCCCCATGAGACCAGCCCACAGGGGACAGCCCAGGGTGCTGCTTCCGGATGGGAGGGCAGTAGTGCACCAGCCTCCCCACAGAAACACTTGCAGCTTTCTTCATGCTACTCCTGCCATCGGAAGGAACCATTTCCTTTAGTCCTTAATTAGAAATAGACACAGACGGCTCAGGAGACAGCCTAGGAGCAGAGCAATTTTACCTGAAAAACCTGGGGCTGGATTTAACCTCCTACAAAGTCTAAAGAGTTACGTTGTCTCAGGCTGGGCTGAAAGATATCATATAAAATGCCTAAAGTTTTAAGTGTTGAGAAATCTCCTTTTCTTTCCTTTTTTTTTTTTTTTTAGCACACAATTACTGACTCGATTTGCCTCCCTCAGATATAACTTTTTGGAACAACTCAAATAAAAAGGTCTCATCTCCAAGATGAACGAAGTGGCAAAAGTGCACCAACATATCCTCCTGTCCTTCAGTTTAGGAACACCCAAATTTGCATTTAGAGGAAGATGTCCTTTTCCACAAATGAAGCACTGCACTTTCACAGAGGAATTACATGCCTTTGCAGGCGGATGGTGTGCATTAACGATGCTGCTTGACCTTTTCAGAAACCACAAAATTGCTGCATCACGAAGGGGAGATTCTGGAAGGGTACTGTTATTCTGTTACAAGATCACTATCCTCCTATCAGCTGGCATCTTTGGGCTGTTAAAGATACAGGTAGGTAAACTGAGGGTGAGATTACCAGTACTCCCCTTTCCTGGCATCAGTTTATTTTCTGGAAAAGGAAGGGGGCTGTGACCCACCCAGCCATACCAGCATGACAGAGCAAGGTGTTACCACATGTGTACGGAGACCTGGCCGCAGTTTCTGAACTTGTTACCATTTGCAGCAGCCTGCAATCTTGCCCTCGCCTTTCCAGACCTTCCAATATAATTTTCCAGTCCAAAGACTTAGTTCATTATTCTCTGAATCGTGAGGGCTTTGCAACACCCACATACACACTCACCTTCCTTCTACCTCCCCACGGACATAAATATTGCGATATGAATTTAGCAGGAGTAGCTTGTTTGTTTGCAGTTAATGTTTACCCAGGAGGCTGATCTCCTTCACCTTGGCAGGTACCTGTGGCACTTAGCACAAAACATTCAGAACCTGAAGTCTAGACATATTAATTACAAATGCAGAGCTGATGTTTCATGCTAACAGGCAACTGTTTCTTAAACTGGCAAATCCACAGCTCCTGTGGGTTCCTGGCAGTCCTTTGCTAGGGAAGACCTAGTTCCCAGGGCTGAGCTTCATTCCCAGATTTATCAACCCCTCATTTGTTCTTAAACTGACCCTTCTTCTTCCATAATGGAATTACAAGCTCCATCAAAACGTCCTCAGACGACAACACCCACTCCTGGCATCATAGGAGTGACACCATCCCCAAGCTGCCAGGTGCAGTCCATATCAGTACAGTGCTGATCCTCTTCCAAATAAACAAAAAAAACTTCACCTCAAAAACACAACCCATACTGTAAGTGACTAAAAGATATGGGCATTTCAAGAATAAACTTAAATCCGTGAACAAGTTTTCTGCAAGGACACATATATCTTTGAAATTAAATTTTAGCACACGGCCATTTTTGAATTATGAACAAAGTTAGAACTGCTTCAAAGCCATGGAAAACAGGCAATATTTCAGGAAAATAAATTTTAAAATGGCTCACTGATTATTCTCAATATTTCCCCACAAATTTTAATCTGGCACACAAATCAATATCCTAAATTTCAGGCTGGAGTGCGGACATTTTCTTAAATATTTAATAGTCTAATTCTCCCCTGAATTACTACATTTATGCCAAAGTAGCTAAATAGAGTAAGTTGAAGGAAAATGTTATACAACACCATAAAAAAGCAGTCCAACCCTGATGCAGGACAGTGATTATGAAACAATTCAGAATGAAAACCAGATTCTGAATTTTAATGTACCATCATTCTTGTATCTCTGCCGTATTTTAAAACTCAAAAGGCCAAGTCACACTGAGACCCTCTAAGGGCAACAGCTCCAAACATTTTTAGAAAATAGTCTTAACTCTAATGATTTAATTACAACAATTGAGGTTATCTTGCTTGCTGAATTGCTATGCTTAACATGGTAGTGCTATCATTTAATGCCTATTTTCTATTTCACTGTTCATGTCCACGGTTTTTGTTGGCCAATTTCTAGGTATCAGTTCCATTTCCAGATAAGTACAAATGGTATCTGTTTGTAAACTCATTGCTAATGGGGTATAGGGAACTCCAAGATACGGCAACCTTACATTTTTGAGCATTAAATGTTTTCCCTAATGACATTTGAACTATCAATTAAATTATAACCCAGGGGCTGCCTTTGATGAACAAGTGGCATAATCAATAAAATACCTTCCTAGGTTGCAACTGGCTTTTTTTAGACTTTTTATCTATCTTAAACAGCAGAAGTTAATTTGAGGATTTTTACAGTATTTTTTCCCATTTACAAACAGGAATGCCGTGGGGTAAAGCAATTACTCTGATTTACTGTTTTCACTTTGATTGAACATAAAGATGTAGCAGGGTCTCAAAAAAGCAGTAACTTAACAAACTGTGCTCCTATCCACAGACAGATAAAGTACCTATTTTGCTATTTCAAAGAGTTTACCTCCAGGCAGCAGCACAGAGGAAACATCAATCAATGACATGTGTCTAAGATGAGATTGATGTTTACTCTCACAGCTTTTCATCTTACATCCAATAAATTATTTTTCCTTCACCAAAGTGCCCGGTTAAATTTCATTTTTCACTTTGCAGTATCAGTTCTAAAACTTTAGCTTCCAGCAATTTTAAAGCTAGGATTCATTGATGCTTCAGCTTTTACAGCCTGTTTATGATTTGTATTAGCCATGAAACACTACCGACCAAACATGAATATGATCAGGGGGAGCTGAGTTAGGGCAGCCGCTCACACGGTGGCAGGTGCAGGCTGGAAGGTGTGAGATTACTTTAATTATCTGCCTGGAAATTCCAAGTCTGAAACAGGGAGCTGTATTTTCAGGGGCAGATATATGGCATCCACCAAACAAATGAATATATACATATCATATCTGCAAAATCAGCATCGGAGCGTTCAGGTCAGGTCTTCTGAGGGTTAACACTGGGCAACTGGAAGGAACCAAGGAAAGGCTAATTGTGGGTGCAGTTATTACCTTACAGGGACTCAGACCTGACATTCACAAAATGTAAGTGCTTTGCATGCAACCTGACTGAATTTTAAAGATGTATCGAAATGCTGAGAAAACCTAGGACTGCAGTTAAGACTGGAACCTGGGTTGTTGAGTCAGAGCATCACAACAGAGGAACATTAAAAAAAAAACAATTTAGTTCAACACCTGCTTTTATAACAGTACCTCTTCCAGCCTCGCTAGAGATGAAACATGCACATTTGCTTCCCTCAGTGAAGTTTTGCTCAATGAGAGAAATTGAGACATAATTCTGATTTCTTTTTAGTTTCAGGAAAAATAACTTCATCATATGATAAAAATATACCAGTCCATACTTACATTACACATAGATATTCAAAAATTCACCATTCTATATTAATAGGTAATCCTAGTTTCAACACCTTACTATTTTCTTTTTATAACCCTAAACCTGCTAGCAAAAGTGCCTAAGATGGATGAAGATCTTAAAAAAACACTGAGCCAAACTAGAAACAAAACATTAAAACTTCTAATTTTGCACTGCTCTAGCAATATATTCTTTGAAAGTATATTCACAAGTGTAAAATTCACCACTGTTAATAATCTTATACCTGGAATGAGTGTTTCTTTTTCTTCACAATACAAAATTACATTTTAAACCTCCAGAAACTGAGTGAAGATCTTGAATGCCAAGAAAAAGATACTGTAGATGTGACAAAGTATTCCTTTTGTATCCTCATGCATATTTCCCAGGTGGAGATAAAAAGAAAATTAAGACTGAAGAGCACAAACCTGACAAACCACAATGACACCCTTTTATTTAATTTTGTACATGTTACTTTTATGTTGTATTTTAAAAATACAACAGCCTGTGGAACCACAGAATCACAGAAAGGTGTGGGCTGAAAGGAACCTTTAAGATCATCTAGTTCCAAGCCCCTTTCCACTAGACCAGGTTGCTCAAAACCCTATTCAACCTGGCCTTAAACACTTCCAGGGATGAAGCATCTGCAACTCTGTTCCTCTGTCTTGCCACCCTCCTAGTGAAGAATATACCTTATATCTAACCTAAACCCACCCTCTTTCAGCTTGAAGCCATTCCTCCTTCTCCTATGGCTACATGCCCTTGTAAGAAGACCCTCCCAGCTCTGTGTCTGGCTCCCTTTAGGTCTTGGATGGTGCCATAAGGTCTCACTGGAGTCTTCTCCAGGCTGAACAACCCCTACTCTCTCAGCCTGTTTTCATAGCAGAGATGATCCAGCCCTCTGATCATCTTCATGGCCCCCTCTGGACTCAATTCAACAAGTCCACATCCTACCTGTGCTGAGGACCCCAGAGCTGGGCGCAGTACTCTTGGTGGGGTCTTACCAGAGAGGAACAGAAGGGCAGAACCACCTCCCTTGCCCTGCTGGCCACACTGCTTTTGATGCAGGCCAGGATACAGCTGGTTTTGGGATACACGCTGCTTTTGATGCAGGCCAGGATACAGCTGGCTTTGGGGACTGCAAGTGCCCATTGCCAGGCCATGTTGAGCTTCTCATCAGTCAGCAAGTCCTCAACCCCAAGTACTTCTCCTCAGGGCTGCTCTCAACTGAGGGGAACAATTTTTTTCTGCCTAACCTAACAGTGCTGAATTCCCCGGGCTGCTGCTACACAAGGCTTTACCTAGCCTGGCAATACCTGTTTGATCAGTTTCTTCTCACATTGCTTCCCTGCCAAAGATGTCACACACAACATCCGCCTGTTTTTCTCCACAATGATTTCTGCTTTCCACTATATCCTTATGCATGGGAAACTGTTCCAGGTATGAACTGCCAAGCCTGTGCCCTTTTTTTTTCTCCTTTGCATTTCTTCTTTAGGCTCCTTATAGTCATAATTAGTGAAAAATTATGGCTTTTATTTTGATTGGCTCATCTGTGTAGAGAATGTGCACACAAAAGTAAATTATTCATACACTCTTGGTCAGACTGAATGGTGCAATAAACTGAATTTACTCCTATTATTGCCTGATTTCTAGGGATGTTCTGAACTTCTAAAATCTAATGAAAAAATTCTGGCCTTTTAAAAATCTATTTGACATTTTGAAGCAAGTGTTTAATACTGTATTTAAAATGTTTGTTGAACTTCCTTTTGATATGTTTGCTGAAAACTGGATTTCAGTCAATAAAGCTTTTCAGTGTTAGTTTCAGTAATAAAAAAATTAAAACTCGTATAAATTAACCTAATAAAAGTTCAAAAGTTTCCTGAAACTTAATAAAATCTAAACAAATTAAAAGGTGCCCTGAAAATTGTGAAAAGTATGTTTTGCCTCTAGGTCTTTTTCATAAAAAAATGCCTCCTTGCTCCCATTTTTTTTAAGCTACTTAAGTATCCTTTTCCTTCCAGGGGGCTCTGTACAGTGATCCATCTACCCACAGCTATTTGCAGGACTGCAAAATACTCCAAGGTATACTTCACATGGCACACACAAATTGAAAGCTCTGCAACTGGTAGGAAAATTTTACCATGCAATTCACCATAGTATGACCTGACTTAAAGTAGCAAAAGCAAAGATTAGAATAATAGAATTAGGGAATCATACAATCACTAAGGTTGGAAAATACGTCCAAGGTCAAGTCCAACCTTTGACCAAGTACCACCATGCCAACCAAATCACAGCACTAAGTGCCACATCCAATCACTTCTTGAACATTTGACTCCACCACCTCCCTCGAATCCCCTTTCCAATGCTTAACCACCCTTTTGATGAAAAAATTCTTTCTGATGTCCAACCTGAACCTCCCCTGACACAGTTTGAGGGAGGTTCCTCTTATTCTGTTCCTAGTTGTCTAGAAAAGAGCCTGACCCCCACCTGGAGACAGCCTCCTTTCAGGTAGTTGTAGAGCGTAATAAGGTCTCCTCTGAGCCTCCTTTTCTCCAGGCTAAACAGCCCCAGCTCACTCCTTCACAGGACTTTTGCTCCAGAGCCTTTTCGAGCTCCATTGCCCTTCTCTGGACATGCTCCAGCACCTCAAGGTCTTTCTTGGACAGAGTCCTCAAGGTGTGGCCTTGCCAGTGCCCAGTACAGGGCACAGTCACTGCCCTGGTCCTGCTGTATTTCTGATACAAGCCAGGATGCCACTGGCCTTCTTGGCCACCTGGGCACACACTGGCTCATGTTCAGCCACTGTTAACCAGCACTCCCAGACCATTTCCCACTGGGCAGCTTTCCCGGCACTCTGCCCCCAGCCTGCAGTGTTGGCTGAGGTTGTTATGATGCAAGGGCACGACCCAGCACTTGGCCTTACTGAACCTCATAAAATTGGCCTCAGCCCATTGATCCAGCCTGTCCAGATGCCTCTGTAGAGCCTTCCTGCTCTCCCTCAACACTCCTTCCCAACTTGGTGTCATTTGCAACTGACTGAGGGTGCACTCAATTCTCTTGTCCAGATCATCAACTAAGATATTAAACTGGGCTGGCCCCAAAACGGAGCCCCAGGGAACAGTACCTCAACCTTCTCCTCATCCTTGGTTACAGTGTTCCCCTCCACATCCAGTAAAGGATGGAGATTTTTCTCAGCCCCCTTTTTTTTTTGGTAATGTATTTATAAAAACATGTTTTATTATCTTTCACAGTGGTGGCCAGATTGAATTCTAGCTGAGCTTTCGCCTTTCTAATTTTCTCTCTACAGGACCTAAAGACATCCTTGTACTCTTCCTGAGTTGCCTGCCCTTTCTTCCAAAGGTCATACTCTCCTTCTTTTCCTGAGCTCCAGAAGAAGCTGCCTAATTCAGCCAGGCCAGTGTTCTTCCCTGCCAGCTTGTCTTTCAGCACACTGGGATGGCCTGCTTCTGTGCTTTTAAGATTTTCTTCTTAATGTATCCCCAGCCTTCTGTTGTTTTTAAGGGCAGCTTCCCAAGGGACTCTCTGAACAGTGTCCTGAACAGGCTGAAGCCTGTCCTCAGAAAGTCCACAGCAGAGGTTTTGTTGACCCCCTTTCTTACTTCACCAAGAATTGAAAACAATATGATTTTGTGATTGCTATGCCCAAGATGCCTCTGATCAGCCCATCTCCCACCAGCCCTTCTCTGTTCATGAACAGCACAACAGCAGTGAACAGAGGGGCCCTGCCCCTCGTAGGCTTGCTTACCAGCTGTGTCAAGGAGTTAACTTCCACACACTCCAGCAACCTCCTAGACTCCCTCCTCTCTGCTGTGTTTAGTTTCCAGCAGACATCCTGCAGGTTAAAGTCTCCCACAAGAACATGGGCTAGAGATCATGACATGTCAGCCAGTCACTCATAGAAGCTTTTATCTGCCTCTTCATCCTGGTTGGGTGGTCTGTAACAGACTCCCACCAGGATGTCTGCTTCCTTAGCCTTCCCCCCTTTTCTCACCCACAGACACTCAACCTTATCACCACTATTCTTGAGTTCCCTACAGGCAAAACACTCCCTAATGTACAGAGCCACCCCACTGCCTCTCCTGCCTGTCCCTTCGGAAGTGCTTGTAGCCATCCACTGCAGCACTCCAGTAGTGCGAGTCATTCCACCACGTTCCTGTGACAGCGACTATGTCATAGTTTTCCTGATGCACGATGGCTTCCAGCTCCTCTGGTTTGCTCCCCATACTGCTGCACTAGTGCAGGTGCACTTCAGCTGGGCTATTGATTTCACGCCAATACTGGCATGCCGCCCCTAGGCTCTTCTCTATTGAGCCTGGTTTTATCCCCTTCCCACTCCAAACCTAGTTTAAATCATTAAGCCAGATCTAGGAGCACTTTACCAGTACAGAGGTAACAGCATGTATATTAGAAAATACTCTTGGCATACAAGCAAAAGAAGCAAAACTTCACAGGCCTCCATGGATGACTGTAGTAGTTTTAAGAGAGAGAGTAGTTTTAAGTTGTCAAATGATCTTGACGCAAAGAATCCCTATGAAACACGAGTGAAAGACACACAGATTCAGCACCTAAATGGACAGATCCTGAAAACTCTTGCTTGTATTTATGTTCTGGTTTTAGACCAACATTCAAAGTTATCTGATGTCCAAAGGGTACCAAAATATAGTCCTGAAGTACAGGACACAGGATTGCAGCCTTACACAATATTATACTTCCACGGAAAGCCAAAGCACAGTATTTCATTATGAATGTGTCAGCTGTTAATAACCATCAAATCTATGACTCATGAAAATGTCTATACATGTTTTATTAACAAAGCAACATTTCCAATTTACTTTTACCACAATGGATAATGACTGAAGGTTCATCAGGGTTAATCAAGAAAATGATGTAAATTTTATGCTGCATTATGTTTCACTTGGCTTAAAATGGATCTTGAGCGACAATCTTTTTTATGTGTTTTATCATGATTTACAGCATTTGGAAACCACACAACAGCCCCACTGTGGAAAAAAAGTTATTAACAAGTCAGTGCATAAGTCATCAGATTTTATGTATTCACAGAAAATCACTTCTTGGGATCTTCAGCAGACAGGCACTGAGTTTGCTTTCTGTAAAAATAGAATCGATATGTTTTGAGATGCCTTGTTTTAATTTATCTTTCCTTCAGATTTTATAGATACATGGAGATCTTATTATAGCATTTTATATATTGCAGAGAAACCATCACTACATACAGGTAAGGCTGAACTAAAAGAGATCTGTGCTAGCATATCTACATGATAAAAATAAATTTGGATTATATTTTTTGATAATGTTAATAACTGCACATGCAGATAAAGCAATCAAAGAAGTTAAAACCTATGCTAATCATAGAAATTAAAAAAAATCAACCTCTGTAAATGCCCAAATAATAAATCCACTAAAAGCTGTACTTTTGCTTATATGAACACACAAATGTAGCTCACTGTAAGAAGAAACTGTGGTTGTTTTTAGCAATCATTTGCTTGTATCAGAGTCTGTAAGCATAAAATCTAATTATGGGGAATTATGAAATTCCATCTTCATTCTGCTCAATTGAAAAAATTTCAACAGAAACTGGAAGAGACCTATATTTATATATAAATATATAT
>WEIT01029126.1:0-30909 GCA_013389985.1 Dryoscopus gambensis
AGCAGCAGCAGCACAGAGCTGTGCCTGGGCACTGGGATGTGAATTTGGCTTCCCAGTCAATGGCAATGCAGTGGAGGAGCACGGGATGAGGCAGCTCCACGCAGAGGCAGCCGGGCCCAGCCCTGCCAGCACTGCAGCTCCAGCAACACTGGCTGCACCAGGCCAGGACACGACAGCTCTGAGGAGCCCTGAGGTTTAACACCATCGGAAGAAAAATGTTATTTTAGAGCTTGACCTTCTTCTAGAGGAGGCTCTGAACGACCAGGAGGAAAAACAAATCTGAGCCTTCATCAAGGGAGGCAGCAGGAGCAGCAGAGATTTTGTGGGTGCCTCTCTCCCAAAGCCCCCAGACACCCGTGTGCCACCTCCAGCACGCGGTGGGGCTGTGGCTCCGGCCTCTGGGAGGTGGCCGAGCCCTTGGCCGCACTGCGGGTGCTCAGAGGGAGGTCTCTGCAGAGCCCAGGACAAGGAGGGAGTCTCGAGCACTGCACTGCCCCCAGACACATTTTCAGAAGGCACCTTTTGTGGCCCCCAAGTAACTCCCTGTGAGTTCCTGGGAGGCAGCAGGACAGACCCGAGAGCCGCAGCTCAGGAGAGCTTGGGAATGTCTCCAGCAGCTGCACGTGACCCTTCGAGTGGGGCATGGCCCTGGCCCAGCTGTAGTAGGGACCTGCGCCTGGCTCACACACTGCACACAGACCCACTCCTCGTGTTCTTCCCTCCAAAATCCCGAGTTCACTTTAAAAGATAATTAATTTCCAGCTTTTAATTTTGAAGGAAAACAGCCGCTGTGGCTCCAAGCTGCCAGCAGCAATGCATGCAGCAGGCTGGCGGAGAAGGGTGGGCACTGAGAAGCTGCAAAAAGCACATCTGCAGAAGTTTATTACTGGAAGAACAGAAGCAGCAGCCACTGCCAGGTCCCCCATCCTTCCCTGCACCCTGCTCTAGGCTGAGGCTGCCCTGGGGCCGCTCCATGGCACAGCCTGGCAGGAGCAGCAGCCCTGGGCCAGGCTCAGGAAGGGGCCCTCAGGGAGCGTGGCAGGACTAAGGGCAGTTCCCGGCTCTGAGGCAGCCCTGCAGCAGGGAAGGACCTGCACTGCGCCCAGGTGCTTGGGGCTCAGTTTTGAGCTTTCTGTTTAATGTCTGGGTTTCCCTCCTCTCCCTGTACCCCAGCCCATCCCAAGCACTCCTGAGCAGCTGCTAAGGGGAACCTGCTCCAACAAACCTTCCCTGTGAGCGTGCTGGCCCCGCTCACGGGGTGCAGGGAGCTGGCAGGGCTGCAGCTCAGCCGTGCCCAGCGCCAGGGCACACGAGCCACCAGCGTCCTGCTGCCTTTTGTTTCAGAGGGCAGTGTCCCACCCTGGCATGGAGAGGGGCTGGCTGTGGGCAGCACATGGGCAGGGGGAGCTCAGGGGGCTGCGGGCAGCGGGCACTGCCCAGGGATGCTGTTGGAAAGGCCCAGGAGGAGCTGGGCTGGTGCTGGACCACAGCGGGAGGCTGGCAGGGGGAGGGATGAGCACTCATCAGCTCAGGGTGAAGCTCCAGGACATAAGAAGGTAACAGGACCCAGCACCTGCACAGCATAAACCTGCCCTCTGTGCCACAGGGCTGGGGCAGCCACTCCGCTCCAGCGCCCAGCACAGCTCTCCAGGCACGCTGGTCCAGTGCGGAACTGGCTGGCAGCACTGCCAGACTGGGACTGGCACCATGTCCCTGCATTGCCCAGAATGCCAAGGCCAGCAGGGACAAGGAGAAGCAGGATCCAAATGCACAGCTCTGGCAGCCACAACTCCTGCCCACGTCATTCTCCTTCTGGCTTCCCACAAATGCCTTATGCCAATTGTTTTTTTTTATATTCCATCTTTAAACAAATCACTTTTGATTTTGGACACCTCCTACATGGGTGGACACTCGTCTCTGCCTGGGGCAGCTCAGCTGAAGCACCCTAAGGCCAGATCACCACGGGCCTCTCAGTGCAATGGAGGAACAGGGCAAAGTGGCACCTTTTTGAGGGAGACAATGTCCCCTTCCTCCATCCCTGCCACTGGGAGCTGGAGGAGTCACCCCCAGGTACATTTTTGCAAGATCTCCTGGCCTCTGTTATGAAAGGAAAAAGGCCAAGAAGATCTGGGAGCTTTTAAACACTGAGCTACAGTTTGGCCTCTAAAGCCTTAAGGACTGAATTCCCAGGGGAAAGCTGAGTGCCCAGCAAGAGCTGGGGAACATCCCTGCTCATGCCACCACTTCACAGCAGGAGCCCTCTGGTCCCTTGCCATTCATCTGCAGTTGGAGGAATCCCTAAATCCTGAAAGCATTCCTGAGCCCTGATGCAGTTCGAAGGCACACCTAAGGAAGAGAGATGTGATTTTAGGAGAGAAGCCACATAGCTGTGGCTTCCACTGCCGCGATGAGATCTCATGCTCAGGCCTGTACCATGTTATGGCCAGGCACTGCAGGGTGTGACAGAGCAAAAAAGCCACGTGAAGGGACTGGAAGCTTCTCTTGCTGGTGGCAAGGACAAACTCTCACTGTGAGCATCGACCCGCGCGGAGCCCCGGAGCGAGAGCTCACTGCTTGTCCCTCCAGCCACGAGCAAACCGAGCCCAACTGCTCCCAGGTCCCTGCAGCAGCCGGACTGTCAGTTTGACAGACATTCCTCAGATCCATGTGAGACTCGTGTCCCCTCGGTGCTGCCCCTGGAAAATGAGGGGGAGGCCAAGGCAGGGGGGTCACACTGACCCTCAGTGCTGAGCACGGCAAAGCAACACGGCCGCAGCCTCCTGCCTAGAGCAGGGCCCTGGGATCCAGCTCACCCAGAAACACGGATCCGCTGCAGGGCAAGCAGGGAAAAGGAGGTGCAAGGACACAGGGGGACCCTACACAGCTCAGGGCTCTCTGTCCACTGGCCACGCAGGGAGGCACCGGCAGCACGAGTGTCCAGATCCACCCCAGGAACTGAAAGGAGCAGCTGGTGCAGCAAAATCCCCCAATACCTCTCCTTCCGCAAGCCCTGAGTCTGGAGGAAGGCTCAGAGCTCTTCACGACACCAGGAGAGACAGACTCTCCACTGAACTTGGGAACTGCTCGGCTGGATTTTACCCAGAGCGGTTCCCCAGCTCTGCAATTACGCCGCGATCCCGCCGGGCAGTGCAGGGACGGGGCGGGCGAGCCTGGCACCAGCCAGTCTGTCACGCCGGGAAGAGCTGACATTAACTCCCCGCACGGGGAGGTGGGGAACTGACCCCACCCGAGCCGGGGCTGCCGCGGCTCCTCCCCGGGCCCACGATCAGGGCAGGTTTAGCTCAGAGCTCGGTTTGAGAAGGCGCTGCTTAAAATATCACGCAGCAACAAGGCCTGTGGCTGTCACAGGCTCTGGGGACTGCCTCTCTTCCCTCTTCCCAGAGCACAAGCCCCTTCCCAAAGCACTCACAGCCAAGGACAGCGCTACAGCTGGGCAGGGACTCCACCCACTCGTCCAGTGCGCATTCCTGGAGGCAGCCAGATTGTGCTGCTGGCACAGAGGTGCCTGGCACTGCCAGACCACTCCCAGCTGCCTGATGCCAAGCAAAGGGTTAACAGCTTGCTGAAAGTCTCCAGGGACATTCCCGGTCCTGGGAGAGGAGCAACCTCCCCACTCTCCAAACAGGAGTTTGCTTGAGGAGTTTCCTGATAAACTCGGTTCAAAATGGAAAATGACCCTGGAAAGTGCTTGGGTTTTTTCCCTCCCTTTCTCTGTCCTGCAGAGAATTTCAGGAGAGTCTCTCAACCAACCAGTTTCAACAACTGAAGATTTTACCCGGGATAAAACATGGATTCCCCTCCCCAGATGTTTGTCCCAGCAGAGTGAACGTCCCTCAGGCCCCCATGCTCCATCCCCTGTCCTGAGGCACAGCAGAAGGGCAGCACCCGGGGCACAAGTGGCGTGAGATTGGTGAGCACACAGTGGTATCTCCTGAATCATTCCTCACTCAGTGTGCCTGGATTTGGGGGACACCCAGCTCTCCATGGCCACCACCACTTACAACAGACAGACCCGAACTGTAGCATTCTCCCTGACAGAGCCAGAGAGCGACAGGCAGGGGGAGGAGATGGGAAACACCTCTGCGATCAGTCCTTTGGGCTGGGCTGGGCCTTGGTAGGTCAAGCACAGCGTGAAAGGATTAAGGAAGTGGAACCTCTGTGACAGAACAAGGGCTACCTGCGAGGGGCAAGGCTTCAACTCTGTGTGACCGGCCAGCACCCCGGGGCCCATGGCCACAGCCTGCGCCAGCTCCTCCCGCCGCTGGAGGAGGATGCCAGGACAATCCCGGCATGAGTGGGTACAGTGAGGACAAAGATGACCCTTCTCACCTAGACGGAGCTCCCCGAAATTGCCGCATCCAATCTTCTTGCCGACACGGAAGTTGGGACCCACCATTAAGACTCCCGAGTTGGTTCCAGCACCCCGGCCTCCATGACCACTCCTTCCTCCACCTGTCTTGGACATCCTTTTACCTTCCTCCAGCTCCCCTTTCCCTCCTCTCTTATCAAAATCCATAAGTTTGTGATACCCCGGCCTCTCCACGGTTACGCTGCTGCCATACAAATCCCAGAGCTGCCGAAAATGGAAGGGTGAGGAGGAAAGAAGCAGGGTTCCTCTTGGTTAATACACCATCCCGGTGAGCGGTGGGAGGGCGGGGTCTGGAGAAGGAGGGGTAAGAGGCCGTCCACGGGTGCCGGGCTACTGAAATGTTAGTGCTTCCCAAGGTCCCGCCGGGACTGTCATCATCGCCGGTCAGAGGGAGTTCTTTGGTGGAGAGAACATCCTGCAGACAGGGTCCTCCCAGCGCAGCTCCTCGGTCTCCCAGCTGTGGAAAAGGAGAGGGGGAAAATCAGTATGAGGAGGCAGAGGACAAGAGGGCTGTGGGCCCCAGGCTCCTGCCCCCAGCTCTGCAGAGCCCCTCCAGCACCTTCCTTAGAGACAGATAATTCCTACAACAGTGACAGTGCCGCAGCTGAGGGGTGGGAGAAGCTGGGATAAACATCAGGATCATCCCAGAGTGCCCCATGCCTGAGATGTTGGTTTAAATAAACAAATAAATCAATTTTAAAAAAGCTTGGTCTGCCGGAGATGAAATGGTTGATGAGTGTCTCCATGTTGGAGCCAGCTAAGAGTGATGTGGGGACAAACTGTCCCCGCAGGGAAGGGCTGCTGGCAGCTTCTGGAAGCATTCAGAGGCACCAGCCAGGGACTCTGGGAGCCCTCAAGAGCAGAGGACACACGTGAACCCAGCATTACAGGCACACCATGCCAGGTGTGGGCATCCCACGGAGTGAAAAGGACGTTCACCTGGCTGGGAGGGTCCCTGTGGATCCAGGGGCGGGGGCCAGGGACCCGGAGCACTTCCCACTCCAGCACCAGCCTCTGCTGTGGTGGGCCAGGATCTTGTGCCCACAGCCCTGCCCAGGACACGGTTTCTGGGGAACAGCCACACTCAGGTGCCCACCACAGCCCACCTGGGCTGGGGAAAAACACCCACTTGGCAAACAGGAACTTGGTAACACCCCACTGCCTCCTCCTCTGCTCTTATCAACCAACCTTGATTTTCACTGCAAAGCTGCGAGTGAGGCCCCTTGGCTGCAGCCTGGGCCAATGCTGTGACACTCACCAGAGCAATGGATGCTCGTGGGAGCTTGTCTGCGCAGGGGTGCAGCATCTTGCCTGCCTCGTGTGCTCCCAGTGAGGTTGCTGGGAAGCCCCACGCTGGCGGGGTTATCCAGGTTCCCCTCAGCTCCCACAAACAGGCAGGACTCAGCTCAGCCCCCTAAACCAGGGACCTCCTTCCCATGTGCACGGCCCTGCTCATGGCAGGGGCTGGATGAGGTGACCTTTAAAGGTCCTTCCAACTCAAACTATTCCATGATTCCACGACACCGGCTCCACACACATCCCCATGCAGCTGCCTGTGCTCGTGTGGGTACAACAGCCCAACATCGAGGCCAAACCAGCTCCCTGCTTCCTTCTGGACACAAGACTGGGATGAAAGAACCATCGACCCGCTCCGTGCTCAAGGAACCAGGTGCCCAAGAGGGAGCTGTGCTCTCCCTCCCTCCAGCATTCCACCAGAGGGGGACTCCCCCTGCACGGGGGAAGGTCAGGCTGGGTCCCTCCTCGCAGGGATGTCTGCGTGGGAGGCAGGAAGGACAGTCAGGAAGCTAAACACGGACAGAGGGGGTCAAGCAGGAGCTGGGCGCATACTGGGAGGGCCCAGAAGAGACCCACACACCTCCGTTTCCCCCCCACTCTGGTTTTGCTCCCAGCTTGACCCTTGCCAGCCTCCCACCCCTCCGTTATCCTCCCTCCCAGCCCCACTCTCCCCCTCACCCCCTTCCTCTGCTCCTCTCCAGGTCCCTGTGACAGCACTCAGCTCCTCCCAAGAGTCCCCAGTGCCGCAGACTCCCGCGAGCCCCGCGGGTTATCCAAGCAAACCCCCCTCCAGCGCTCGGCTCCAGGAAATGAACACGCTGCGAGCTCTGACGCTTGGCCAAACCCCGTAAAACTTTTTATTGGCTCTCAATAGCTATTAATAACAAAAAAAAACTTCTTGTGCTCAAGGGTGCACAGAGGGAAATGGGGTAGCTCTAAGAGCAACAGAGGGAAAAAGACGCCAAAGCCAGAGCTCAGCAGGGGGAAGGACTGGCTGTGCAAGGGTCCAGGGCAGGACAGTCCCTGAGGCAGCTCCCTGGGGCTGTCCTGCTCCCAGCCCTCTCCTGACACCGAATCCTCACTCTCCACGGCATCCTGGCACACTGCCACTGCTCTCCAGGAGGGACCAGAGCTGCTCCAAAGGCGCAGAGTGCTGGGGTCCCACTTGTGGGACCTGCCTGCGCAAGCACAGGGGAATAGGGCTTTCACGTGTCATGGGAACCCCGTCCTGCCCCCACAGGCTCCAGCCGCCATCCAGCACCTCTGGAGCATCCCTAGAGCACAGCAGCCTGGCCCTTCAAGGCCCCCCAACACCAACGCCTGGAGGACCATCCTGCTGCACCCAGCACTCCTCAGCCGAGGGAAACTGAGGCACACGGAGCATTCCAGCTCCCTCAAAGGTGGGCAGCCACGGGCTGGCTTCTGCCCTGATGCTCCCTTCCCCCAGCAGCGTCTCCGTGCCAGCAGGAAGCGGGGTGGGAGCGGCAGGAGCAGGGCTTCCCTGCGCTTTGTTCTGCCCCGGCCCCGAGCGCGCACGGCCCACACGTGACATCCTGCTCATTCTTTGCTCCCCCAATAATTTCCGCTCCGGGTTCAGCACATGGTGCTGCCCTCCCGACCTCCTCATGCTTCTCCCACCTCCACAGGACAGCGGGAGCCATTTCCCCACGGCCTCCTGGCTCCCAGAACAGGCAGCTCTCACCCGGCGTTTCGGGAGCTGCTTTCCCTGGACACGGCTCCAGCCACACACCGGGAAAGGGGAGCAGCCGGTGATGCACAGGCCCTGCTGCTCCATAACCTGTTTTCCTTCTGAATCAGACCTTTATGCTCAGTCCCAGGGGATTCCAGGCCCAGACTGTTTGCACAGAGTCAGGCGGCCAACAGCCAGAGCCGAGGGAGCTCCAGCCCTGGCGCTTGGGATTATTTTCTTTGAAGAATTATGGGCCAGACTCTGCAAGGGAATTTCAGACAATGAAGTGAGACAGAAGGGAAAAATTAAATCCTGTTTCCTGTGAGCACAGGGAGACTGCACTGCCTTCTCCCAGCCCGGACAAACGCAGGGAGTAGCACAGCACGACTGGTCCTGCCTGCGGAGCCTCGGAGCAGCCCTCCTGAAGGGGTCCAGCTCCAAACCCCAGTACCAGGCACCTGGGCCAGATTCACACCCAGCGAGGCTCCAGCCCAGCCCCCCGTGCTGGGGTTGCCATGCTGCAATTCCCTGTTTCCCAAAGCCGGGCGGTCAGAGCAGCAGGAAGGCCCCGAGCAGCATCCGTGTGAGTCAGGCCAGGGCAAGCGATGCTCCCTTGCCCTCGCCCTGCCCACCAGCCTCCCCCGTGGATCAGCCAAGGGCTGGGAGGAATTTATCTTCTCAATCCCGGAGTGCCAAGGAGACACAGCGGCTCCCTGGACCTCGGGACAAAAGCAGGACCCACCTCTGTGCAGTGTCAGTGACTGCTCAGGTTTTCCACCCTGTGCCATAAAGGGATCACTGGCCTTTAAAATTGAGAACAACCTAATTAGAAACAGAAACTTTTGGTAAAATCTCAGGACTCCCACTGCTCTGGAGCAAAAATACCCTGTGTTCGTTAAAACACAGCAGCCTTTGGGTGGGCAACAGGGACCCAGACCCGACCCATCCTTCCCAGGCAGCAGCACCATGGGGGAAGATTCCCTGGATAAAACTGATGTCACATTGTTCCATTTTGCCCAGGAATCCTCACCCAAAAGGTCACAGCGAGGCAAGCAGCCTCAGGAAAGCACCTTCCAGGCTGGATTTGTTGGCCTGGAATCAAATCTGATGCAAAATGAGACTAAGAAAACTTGTTTCTCTCTTTGGGAGGGAGTGGGATGAATAAGTTAAAAAAAGGAATTGGCCTCAAGTTTGGCAGAAGAAATTCCAAAGCAAGCTGTGGTCTTAAAGCAAATAAGCAGGGCCCTGTGGTGTTTGCAATGCCAGTGCTCCAAGCCAGGGATCCTGGAAGGGAAACAAACTGCAGGCAAGTGCAAGTGCCTCAGCACCCCCAAAACAGAACCTCAGAAACACAGAAAGTGCCAAAAATTGGGGGCAAGCCCACACACCCTCTGATTCCCACAGAGGGAATCCATACTGCTTTTGTTGAAATATTGGGTCCTTTTTCTTTGCCATCTGGTTTTAAGCAGGTCAGAACTGCTCCAGTCACATTTACAAGCTTTTCCCTGCAGACGTAAGGGTGACAAAAGGGGAATTTGGGTTGGGGGGAGTTGTTTTTTGCCTTAAAAAGAAGAAAAGCTGCAGTTCTAGTGCTACCCCTTGTCTCTGTGACTTGGACCAAAATATCAAGGCTCGGGAAGTTCCTGCCCACATTTGCAAGTATAAGATGCTGAGGAGTTGTATTTTTAAAAATTTCTTTCCTGTAGAATGAAACCCCGTGGCTGCCGAGAAGGCACTTGTACAAACCATCTGGGGCACATTGTTCTCAGCCCTTTGTATGAACACACACACCGTGTTCCTGCCCGAAAGAGGTTACAGCTAAACGGGGCAAGACAAAAGAAGGGAAGAAGAGGGAAAAGAATAGTGGCCTGGAGCAGGGAAGCCGCTGGTGAAGGTCAGGGAGCAGGTTCGTGGTGCTGCTCGGAGTAGGGCCCAGGTGTCCCCGGGTGCTGCTCCCTGATCCCCACCAGCCTTTGGGATGTTCCTTGGAGCTGGTTTCCCCATACAGTCTGTGCTCTGTGAGCAGAAGGGAAACACAGCTGCATCCAGATGAAAGAGAAAGGAGAGCTTCTTGAGAGCACAAAGAGAACAGCCCTTGACACTCTACAGCTCCAAGTACAGATCACAGCCAATTAAAGGCTAAAAATAATCACAAATACCCCGATGTCCCAAAGGATGACCCATCAGCTGGCTACCAGCACAAAAATCCAGACCAAAAAGCAACCAGTGGCCTTACACAGCTGAAACCAAATCCCAATAAATTCTAAAAGTTGAAGAGGCTGAGCTTACAGGGAGATCAAAAGTCTTAAAACAAAGCAAGTCTTAAAACATCTTTAAGAGCGAGCTACAGACGGTCCCAAATGATGTCTGCAAGGGTTTGTTGTTAAACACGTGTTCCAGCCTGCAGAGCCACAGCCAGCCCCGCTCGTGAGAGAGCTGGGAAAGCTGTGCCACCACACAGAGGTTTCCCAAAGCAGGGGGTCATGGAAAGCCTCACCAGGCTTCCCACAGGAGCCCTGCACCGGGTACAGCCAAGCCAGCTGCAAGCACACAGGGCTGGGTCACATCAAGCTTCTCATCCATCAAAGCTCCCAGTCCCTCTCTCCAGGGCTGATCTCCATCCCCCCATTATCCAGCCTGTGCTTGTGCTTGGGATTGTCCCAGCCCATGGCAGGACCTTGTGCTTGGCATTGTTGAACTTCACGAGTTTGGCACAATCCCACCTCTCTGGGTCCCTGTGGATGCCCCATCCCTTCCCTCCAGCGTGTGACTGCTCCACACAGCTCTGTGTCACCAGCACACTTGCTGAGGGTGCCCTCAGTCCCACGGTCCATGTCACCAGCAGAGATGGAAAACAGCACTGGTCCCAGTACCAGCCCCTGAGGGCTCCGCTTGCCCCTGGTCTCCACTTGGACATCAATGCATCAACCACAACACTTAAGAGTGTGACCATGCAGCCAATTATTCACCACGTGACCATCCAACAGGCTCCAGAGAGATCTCCTGAGCTTCCTCCACCCTTGGACATGCACCTCTCCTCCGAGCTGGGCACAGCAGCTGAAGAGGCTGGAACTCAGGTCCATGGGACGTGCTGTTTGGAGAAAACTCATCCTGACCACTGAGGGGAGTTTCCTCCATGGGCTTGAGAGGCAGAGGGGCTGTGCAGCTCCCAGAGCTCCCTCCACCTTGGACCTCAACCAGCGACAGCTCCAGTCACAGGAGATTCAAGCAAACCTACCGGGGCAGCAGAACATTCCTTATGGCAGAGAAGGACTGGCTTGTTCTGGCCCCACTTCCTCTGTATCCCTCAAGAAAACAGGAGTTTCAGTGCTCTGACTGAGGAACTCCAGGAACCTGGTGGAGACAGGAGTTCTGGATGTGAGCATCTCACATCCAGAGCTCTGAGAGCTGTGAGAGCTGTGCCCACCCTGTCAGGATGGAGGATGGGCTGCACCACTCCGGGGACAGCACCCGCAGAGGAGATGGAGCAGCAGGGCAAGGGGTGAAGGGGCCTTTATCCATCCCAGAAATTCCCTAAAAACCCAGACAGTCCTGGAAGCAGCCACTTTCCCAGCAGTTTCTGCCAAGTGCAGCCACAAGAATATCATCCCTGGCCCAGCAGGTTGGGTTCACAAGCGATGGCACCCCAGCCTCCTCCTGATCTCCAACCCTTTTTCCAGCCTCCACAGAGGCAGGAGCCAGCACAGCTCTGTTTACTCCGCTCGCTCCTTTGTACGTTGCTGTTGGTGTCAGCACAACAGGAAGCTCTTGTTAAATAGTTTGTTACTTAACTGCTGATGCAGAGCCACCCGGGAACCCGGGCGGAACGTGCAGCGTGTTCCGAGAGCTGGGGGAGCCTCGCAGCTCAGCGTCAGGGATTTAAGAGCCCTTGGCTGGTGATTCCCTGGTGATTTGGGCGTGTATGGAGTCCCCGGCCCTTCACATCCCGCCCGCCCATTGCACTGGGATAACTTCCCTGCATGAATCTTGTCCATTTGAGGTCCCTGGACAGATGCCTGTCTCTTTTTCAGCTTTTGAATGGTGCTGAGAGCTCAGCAAGCCCTCCCTGCCTGCTCCAAGGCATCTGCAGAGACAAGAACTGAAGGAACTGCCCCACCAGCAGGAACACCATCCTGCGAAACCCACCCACCCCACCTGTGCTGCTCCTGCCCGCACACAGGGTCATGGGCCAGGCCAGGGAACATCCAGTGGTCACAAATCTACTGTTGGGATCCCCACAGCAGGCCCACAGGCAGCTGGTCCCACAGAGCAGCCCGCAGCCCACCTCCCTGACCGCCTCCTGAATCCGCCGCGTCCTTCATCCCCCAAACACGGAGCCGGAGCCGGCTGGCGGTGCGGTGCCACCGGGCTGAGTCACCGATGACACGGCAGGCACAGCTCTGTCACCATGGCCACTGCGCCAGGAGTGTCTGAAGCACTGACAGTGCTGGCTGGTCTTCCTCTCAGAAAAAACCCAGTGGGGTTTCATTCTGGCGCCCCAATATTTACAATTAAGAAATCTGCATGGGCAGTTTGTCCAAAACATGTTTTTTTCCATCCAGATTCTTTCTTGAAAAGAAGACAAGAATCAAGCCCAGGCTAATGTTTCTACCAGAATTTTTGCTAGTGTTCATAGGAAAAAAAAACCAACAGAAACAACCAACCCACAAAAACCCTGAACTGTGGCAGCAAAGCTTTTAATCCAACATGATCCCAGTATCCTTGTTCCAAACCTCCCCTCCCTTCCTGGCTTCCCAGCTCTTTAGTGAGAACACAGAGTGTCCGTGAGGAGAGAGGGTCCCACCCGGCTCCCAGAGCAGCGGGCACAGGGCACTCCTGGCACCTCCAGCCCGGCCAGTGTCCCACGACCAGGCTCTGGCCCTCCCCCTGCACGGCCCCAGGGACGGATACAGCCAACAGTGCTCCCAGCACCGGAATTAAAAACATAAATCCACTCTCAGAGCAAACAGCCAGACACACCATCACCTCCAGCCCCACCGGTAACACAGAACAAACAAAAACGACCTCAGCAAACGAGGCAGGAACGTGCCAAGCCTGTCAGACACTAAAGGAGTTACCACGTGCAGGTGCTGCCCTGCTCCCAGCACAGGCCATCAGTCAGCCCCAACACCTCAGGGTTTCACCCAGGTATCCATCCATGGCTCTCAGCCACAGCCATAAAAACATCCAAGTCACAAAACCACTATGATGAAAAAAAATCATTAAAAATAATTGAAAAATAATAAAGCATTTGATTTTCTCCCCAGAGTTAAGCTGTGCTGTGAAGAAGATGGATTTTTCTTTCTGGCTTCCTCTTCCAGCTCTCATGTCTATTAAACTTTTCTCTAAATTAGAAATGTTCTCTTGTTACTGGCTATTCCCTTCCTCAGGAGACTTTTATGACATTGTGAACTCTGGTCAGCTCTTAACCTACAACAAATTAAGCTCCAAATTGTTTCAAAGTTATTTTCTCCCAGCCTCTGAACCTAAATATGGCTTTTTAATGGATTGCTATGAATTTTCAGTACTTTTTTAGTGTTTGTGCCACACCATTCCCTCTACCAAAGAGGAGAGCAGAGTTTCACCGAGGCAGCAGGGAAATGCTTCTGCTGAAGGGGGTTCCTGCTTCCCACCTCGGAGTCTCACCCACAAACAGATTCTCACAACACACACCCAGTAATGACTTGCGTGTGGTTTCACAGAGATCTCTAAAGGACACCAGGTGACATTCAAAACCAGCAGGCTGCCTTGAAAGCAAAATCTCAGCTGTTCCTCAAACTGCAGCCCAACCATCCCAGACTCCCGCAGCCCTGAGCTGGGTGTGTGCCCATGGGCCGGGAGCAGGCACAGCGTCCGCCTGTGCAAGGGCTCCTAAAGGGAGTGGGAGCAAAACCGAAACTGTGCTCTACACATAATGAAATTAAAAGAGAAGTAAAAGATGGGGGCAAACCACCAGTAGCAGAGTTTTCAGTTTCCAATGGAACCACAAGGCACCACTCAAGAGCTGGTGTAAATTCCCTACACTTATGGGATCTTAAACTAAAAAATTTCCTCCTCTCGAGGTGAGCACGGAAGGGCTGCACAAACCTTGTGCCAGAACACCCCTGGAGCAGCAGCTGGAGAATTTCACCCTGAAGTCTCACTGCTCACAGCACAGCCCAGGGTGGACGAGCAGAATCCCTGCCCAGCAGCAGGATGTGTGTGCAGTGTCAGCTTTCCAGCAGGTCAGCAGGAGTCATTTTGCACCCAAAAATATCTAAGGAGGAACCAGGCCCCTCTTCAGCCAACAGGAGCGGGATTGTTTGATGAACATTTGCTCCCTGCATACATGAGCAGAAAGGAATAAATGTGTTCTGGACAGTCCAATGCAGAACTCGGATCCTCAACATCCAAATTCAGAACAACCCAGATCTTCATGTTTTTGAACCCAGCCTGCAGAGTAAGGACACATCTAAATCTCTTAGCAGCCACAAATAAACCCCTCATGAAGCATCTCCACTCCTGTGAGCTGCCAACTCACTCTCAGCCTAATGCACAAATTCACTCTTTTCCTTGGATCCCCATCCAAAGCAGCTACACCTGGATGGAAAATATTAAACTGTGCTCCGCCAAGGAGCCGGAAATACCATGATGGAAATTTCAGCAGCATCACAGGAACCAAGCAAAAAGCTGAAAATACTTCTCCAGGAAAAATAATAACAGTAAATACACACATGCTAAAATAAGAGCAGATCTGAAAACTAGTCTGGAAATAACAAACCCAGCCCAAGTCAGACAAACCCATCCATGAATCAAATGCCCAAGAGAGTTGATTCACCTTTTCGGTGAATTCACCTTTTCGGGTTCATCAGGCACAAATTTAAACTTCCAGCTACAGAATTCACAACCAGAAAACACACTCAAGCTCTATGAGAAATGACTTGACAGGACACAGCTTTTTGGCTGACTTTACAGATCCCACAAAAGGGGTCTGCATTTTGATTCACACCTTTTCTGACATGATTGTGCCCAACGAAGACCAAGGGCAGCCACTTCCCAGTTCTTGGCCATGTCCATCCTGGGACTCGTTCCCATGGTCCCCACGCCGGATGCACTGCATGGAAACAGCAGGAACACCAAGGCAGCGCGTGTGGTGGGAATGCAAAACCCTGGTTGCAGGAGGGAGTCAGGGAGCAACTGGTACCTGATTCCCACCTTCCCATCCAGCCCTGCCACGATGCCTCTGGGATGTTACCACCACCTTCCACTCTACGATTGCTTCTCCATGACCAGGAACAGCCATCCTCAGGGCTGCTGGGCCGGGAAAAGTTCTGGCATGGAGCTGGAAGATGTCAAGATGAGCAAATGACCCAGCTCCAGCTCCAGCCCACTGCCCCCTTGCTTGTGCCAGCGTCACTCTGGTGTCCCCGCTCACATGGGACAACTTCTGTCTGGGGAACTGCAACTTGCTTTGCTCTTACCGTAAGAGGAAGGGCACAGGTAGCAGACAGGTAACCAGAGCAGGAAATCTCCTTCTGAACAACAAAGGCACAGGTTTGCTTTCTGCCCGTGCAGCAGTTCTGCAGAATTCATCTCACCAGTTCCATGTAGAAAAAGCCAATTAGAATGTAAAAGTGGTTTCGGTTTTACTAAGGCAGAGTTTGTAGCACTGGAAGAAAGGAAGTTCATTACGGACAAAGCCGGGTGTCTGGCTGGGAGACCTTAAAAGGACAGCAGAGCGCAGCTCCCAGTGCTTCATCCCTTCCCATCTGCTCCGGCGTTTCCGCGGGACACGCGCAGCCACCCCGGCCAAGAGGTGACGTTGTCTCTCCAGGCCCCGCTCGCCACGGCAGGGGCTGGATCCAGTCAGGCATTTCTCACACAGCCACTGACTCAACCCAGTGGTCTCAGCCCTCAGCCCCTTGCTTGCGCCGGGTTTGGCGGCTCTGCCATGGGGTTTTCCATTTAAGCGAGACAATACGCCCCCAGTGCAGCAAGCTCCAGGGAGACACCGGATACTAATTAAATCCATGCTGCTGCTGGAAAACCGAGCTGCAGAGAGGAACCAGCTGCCTTCCAAAAGTCCACAGCAGTTGGTCAGCAAAAGGCTGTTTACCAGTCCCATGGCTTCCGCTTCTCCCGCTCCCTCATCCATACATTTACATTTTCCAACCAGTCCCATCCTGCCCAGTTCTTGCACAGATTCATTATCACAAGTGTGCTGATCTTGGGAAGGAGCCTGCAAAGGTTTCCTTTCTAGTCAAGACCCAACATTGCTTTTAATCCACTCATGCCCAGAGCATAAAGCCCAAGACTCAGTGGCACAACCAACAGCGAATCTGAGAAGTTTCAGAGCAGAACAACCCAGGCAGATCTGACTGACACACTGGGAAAGGGCAGGTCCCCAGTGCTCACCGCCTGCAAAACCCGAGCTTTGCTCTCATGCCTGGTAACTCTCCACAAAACAGGCTTTGCCTGCAAGCAGGTGTCCAAAGCACTGTCTGTATCCCAAATCACTGCGTCACATCTGTGCCCTGGGAAACAGAGAAGCCCAAGGAGAGCTGCTGCTCACACTGCTGCTGAGCACAGACTACAGAGCCCACAGCACCTCCAGGGCAGGCAGCCCTATCCCGTACCTCACCCTCTGCCACTGGATGCTGCGGGAAAAATACCCAAAGCCTTGACAGCTCAGGCACCCTTTTACTTCCCTGGGAGGTCGAACAAGGACGGATCCAAGTGCCTGCCTGTCCTGCAGGACCATGGGGATCCAGCCGAAGGATGGCTGGCTGATGAGGAATGGCAGCTGCATGAGCACAGCTGGAACAGGCATCGCTGAGCCCTCTTCATCCCCAGCTCCACAGAAGTTTCTAGAGCAGATTTAGCTTCAGATTCAGGTGGCAGCTGTAAGACTCCGCTGCAAAGCCTTTCCATGAAAGGTATGACCCTACATGTGTCACAAACACACAAATTCACCACCACCGTAACCCACATTGCCAGTCTGGCCATGACAGTCACTGAGCTGGGCCACAAGAACCAGGCAGGAAAGCACTGCATTCAGATGGCAGGTTTCTGAGCAGACAAGCTCCCCTTCCACCTCCTCCCCTCCCCAGAGCCTGCACCCTGCTTCACAGCCACCAGGCAGTGGGAAAAAACAGGCTTCTAGACAAACAGATAATTTTCACCCAGCAGCTGGGAACAACAGCTTCCATTTCCATCTGAGGCTGGAACACCTCCTCCTGTGCTGCTGTAGCCTGAAATAAGGTTAAGACCATCTCTACCAGCACGCTGCTTCCCCAGCCCTGCCCCTGAATACTCCCATGCCCTTAAAAGCCAACACTTTTCATAAAAACAAGATGAAATGCTGCTCGCCTTTCCCTTGATACGGGATCTTAAGGCACTTCTGGCAGCACGCACGGGAATGGATGCGGAAGAAGAGCTGCCATCAGTTTTCCCGGGAGAACAGGGGAAGGCTCTCTCCCCAGCTCCACTGCAGCCAGAGATGCGCTGCACCTTTCCTGTGCAGCCATGGTCACGCAGCTCAGAGCTGCCCTGGACCAGGCACGGGCTGCAGGACGTGCCCAGCTGAAGGACAAGGCTTAGAACAACCTGCTGCAAGAGGATTTGACAGCAAGCCCAGAGGAACAGCAGGTACAAATGCAGGCAGCAGCAGGAGGAAACATCAGAGGAACATGCCTCTGGCCCAGAATGGCCCAGCAAAGCAGAGAGGGGAACGCTGCAGCAGCTGTGAGGCCACAACATGCCCATCCAAGAGCTGATCCTGAGCCCACCTGCTCAGCATCTCCTGGAGCCAGTGGGCACAGGGACCATGGAGAACAGCACAGAGCTGGCACTGCTGACACACCTCACCAGAGCAGGGGGGGCAGCTGCCTTGGCAAGTGACCATCTGCTTCCCAACATGCTGGGATGGGCTTATTTCCCAGCCTGGCATCCAGACCACTCTACACTGCTTGTTGCTAAGCTTTGGGGTCTTCCCTCCCCGCCTTCAATTTTCAGTAATGCTCAAGAGAACACACATGTACTTAAACGTTAGTGCTGAGTCAGACGGTTGAAACAGCAAACTACCAGAGATCTCCAAATCCCAGGCCATGAAATCAGTTCTTCCCACCAAAGCAGGGGGATGGGAAGGCATCCTGCTCTCCCTGCCCTGGGACAGCCCAAATATCACCACAAGGCCAGTCCATCATAAAGCCTCATCACACACACAGTGCTGTGCACGGTGCCACTGCTTCTCTCCACTGCACTGAAAGCCCAGCAGGGTCCACACTCTCCACTACAACCCACTGAGAAGGCCCTACGGCAAAAGCGTCCTCCTTTATGCAACCACAGGCCCCTGAGCACAGAGACTGAGGCAGGACACGACAGCAGCCATTCTCACAGGAGAGAATGCCCCAGGAGGGGCTGCAGTGCCATTCTCAGCCCCCGCCACAAGCTACAGAGTGAGTCCCCACCTGTGGCAGGCAGCCGTGGACCCTCAGCCATCAGTGCAGCCGGTGCATGACACAAGAGTTCCCTGCTGACACAGCATTATCAACGCCTTTATCAATTCCCAGGCATGGGAAAGCTGAGAGCAGCTCTCAGACAGTGAGGAAGGGGACGCCCTGAGTTATGGCCTTCTCTGTCCCCTGGGACTCCCTGGAGAAGCACTGCTCTCTGCTGCCAGCCCTGCCTCCCACCCACCCACTCTCCTCTGGGAGCCACCTCGCTGCTGTCGTGGGCATCTCTGGAGGGGGACACTGCCCACGGGATGATCCAACCTTGTCACTGCAGGATGAGGCTCCGGAGGGAGCCCAGGCAGAGGCGTTCTGGTGCGCATGAGTCAGAGGGTCTGAGCACACGGCGGGCTGAGATGTCCCCCCACACGCCGTGGGAGAGCTCCTCGTGGGACAGCTCTGCTTGCAGAGTGTGAACCGTGCCGGCATCCCACGGGCTGGGAGCAGCAGCAGGGAGGACACGGGATGACAGGGCCATCCAAGTGCTGTCTCACAGGGAGTGCTGTCAAGGGGTGGGAGATGTGCAAGAGCAGAGGAAGAACATGACCCATTCGAGGATGTCCTCAGAGATCCCCCAGCCCCAAACCCCATACGTGCTCAGCTCTTTCCGGCATTGCGAAGGATCAGCTGAAGCCAGGGTGAGGGGATCACTGTTTGCTCTCCAAAGGATAAGAGACATTTCCCAACACCTCTCCCATAACAAAAGCAAATTTCTGGATGCATGTGTCTCCCTTCCCTTCTTTTCCTCCTCCAGGCCCAAGCTGGGTCTGAAAACCTTTCATCCACCTGGAAAAGACTTCCTCCCCACAGAGGAACTTGACTGAAAACCAGCACAGGCAAGCCCAGCACTCTCCTCCCCATGAGTGGGACACCACAGTGATACACTCAGGACTTTATCCTCCCCACAGCCTTTGGACCAGCTTCTAAATAACCTTGGGAGCAGGAGACTGGGAACAGACTGCTGCCCCCAGACACTCACACCACGGGCCTCCCCACAGCACAAATGGCTGTGGAACATCACTGAACAACCCAGGGTATCCCAGCTCGCTCCCAACTTCCAGGGAGTGGGAGATCAAAATTTAGCAGAGAACTGAAAGTGGTTCCATTTCCCTTCCCTGCAGCCCCTAATGAGCACAGCATGAGCAAAACCACTCCCTCCACTCTGCATGGCCTCCTCATGTGCAAGGCACAGGGAGCAGGGGCATCCTGGCACAGCCCCTCCTGTGCAAGGCACAGGGAGCAGGGGAATCCCAACACAGGAGGACAGACAGGGAATCTGAGGGATAACATCAGCACATTGTACCAGCTTGACAATTTCTGTGCCAGGGACACAGGTGACATTCACTCTTCTGGAAACCACCATCTCTGGAGGGCAAGACATCCCCACTGCCCAAGCTGCTGCATGACCACAGCAGACTGCCTTGTCTTATCTGAACCACAGCTTTCCAAGCAGCCATGCATGAGAAAACCCCTTCTGTTCCAGGAGAGTCCAGGCCACCAGGGAGAGCAGATGACACCAGGTGTGGATGCTGCCATTTCAGATTTACATGACACACCAGGTGGGACAGCCCAGAAGAGACCCCATTTGCTCTCCTGTGTTGGTATCCACATCATATGGCTCCCAGGGTTGGACACACACCTCTCCCAGCAAGCCGGGAAACAATCCAAGCAGCAGCATTAGCCATCTTATCTTCCTGATGTCCCTCGTCACAGGCTCCAGGGGCTTTTCAGACCAAGGCCCCCCCAGCTCTTACACCGCTCCTTGCAGCAGCTGGTTCAGAGTAGGTCACCAAGGAAGTGTCATTACAGAAGAGGGAACTGGGGCACAACACAGCCACATGTCACACAGAAAGCGGTGGCAGAAGAGGCAGAAAAAGCCCGCTCCCCAAAGGCTGCTGTGCCCTCTAACATCACCTGCAGGGATGGTGGCCCTGACCACAGGTGTCCTCTCCAGGCAGGGCAGTAACCTGGCGCAGGGCAGTAACCCAGCACAGGGCAGTGACCTGGCACAGCCCCAGGAGCAGGTCAGAGGCCTGACCTGGTGACTGCCCGATTGGTTTCAGATTTGTTTCCTGGTTCACATTTCCAGGAGGTGGATGGAGCAGATGTCTGCAGCCAGCACTTCCCTCCTCCTCCTCCTCTGGCTGCTCCTCACCAGTGCCACCCCAGGCAACCACTACCTCTTAAGAGTTGCTGCCCTCCTGCCAGGGGATAGAGGGACACCACCCAGCTCTGCCACCCCAGGGCTGTCACCACAGAGGTGTGGGAAAGGAGGGACTCCCAGTCCAACAGCTTGGGAGGGTGAGCTGTCCTGTACCACCCAGAGAATCCGGTGCAGAGCCAGGGAGGCACTGGGAGCACGCAGAGGGTATCCAAAAGCTCAGACGGAAGAAGGTGCCATCCATCAGTCCAGCAGCTCCAGGCAGCCCCAGTGAGGGGCTGGGAATTCCGTGTGGCAAAGCAATCAGCTCCTGACAAGACAGCCAAAGCCCACCTGGGTGGCTTTGAGAAACCAGACGGATTTTCCCTGCCACCTTCATCAACACAGGCTGGATATCAGAAGGAATTTCTTCTTAAAAAGGGTTGTTAAGCATTGCAAGGGGCTGTGAGGGTGGTGGTGAAGTCGCCACCCCTGAAGGTGTTTAAGGAAAGACTGGACATGGCACTCAGTGCTCTGGGCTGAGTGACAGGGTGGGGACCAGTCCCAGGTTGGACTCGATCTTGGGGGTCTTTTCCAGCATAAACGGTTCTGGGATTCTGTGATCACTTCCCATGGGCAAGAGCTGTAACACGGATTTGCCCAGTACCTCCAGCAACAGGGCTCCTTCCCAACCCTGCCTGGGACCAGGGGAGGAAGAGGCAGAGACAACACGCAGCACTGGAGGAACGAAAACCACAGTTTCATCTCCCACCTCCAAGATGTGGGACAGCTACTCATCCCACAGGGAATGGGGACAAGGGGCAAGTTGAGTACTCTGGAAGGGGTTTTTAATGAGCCGCGCACACACCAGCCACAGTTTAAAGGGGGAAACAGACCCACAAAGACTCCAACTCAGCGGATTCAGAACAATTCCAGCCTGGCTGCCAAAGGCCTGAGCACTGCGATGGCGAGAGCTGTGTGCCAGCAGGGTTCCCTGCTCCTCAGCCATCTGGGGACTGTCACTCTGCACAGATCTGCTTGGCCTCCTGTCATGTGCAGCGCTACCAACCCCTTTTCTGTCAGCAGGATCTGGGTTGGCAGAAACACTTTTAATTGTAGGATTTTTTTTTTCCCTTAACCCATATCCTCTTGACAGAACCAGGTTAGGAAACAGCTGCACCGGCAGATCTGGGGTGGCCTTTTGTGAGGCAAGGCAGGGGAAAAACGGGGTGCCCGGATCCAGTTATCTCTTCAATCACCAAACCTCAGTTAATCACAACTTCCCCACCTCTCCCAAGGTCACATGGAAAGGGGGAACACCACCAGCTCACTTCTGTCCCAGCCCAGTCCCTCTGCTCCAGAGCAGATCCTTTGTCCTGGAGAGTCCCGGAGCAGGGTGGGCGGAAGGGATGTCATTCCCACTGGTGACAAGGGCTGTTTCCATTTCTGGGTGGCAGAGCTGCAGCTCTGCCAAGCTGAGCTGTCCCACATTCTCCCCTCTGCTTTCTTCCCCAGGCTGCTCCAAGCCCCGCACATTTCCCCTAAAATGACTGCCACACGTACGAATTTGGGGCGGGGGGGAGCAAGAGGGAGAGGGAAGGGTAAGCATCCAGCAGGGCTAACCAGGAAACCTCTCCCCAAAGAGTCGTCAAATTCCGTGTGCTGAGACACCAAAACCACCTCCCTGCTGCAGAGCCACACAGGAGCTGACTCGCTGCTGCCCTGGCTCCCAGCTCTCCTCCCCAGCAGGGACAGCACTGCAGGGCCACAGGCACGACCCACAGCCCAGACCATGAGGAGGAAAGCACAGCACCATGCAATTAATCTTTCCTGCGGAAAAACTGGGGCAGAGGGATGCTCTGTGGCACGACAACATCCATCAGCTTCCGTGCAAGAGCCAGCAGCATCTTCAGGGAAGCAGCGAGTGATCCACGAGGCGTTCATCTTCCCACCCCCTCTATTACAGGACCATCAGCAGCTCAATCCATTACAGTTTTGCTTGCAACCTCTCAAAGGTATGGAAGCGACCTGCTTATTTCACAGATGGGCATGGAAGCATTGCTGATCTTAGAGAAAAAAAGAGGATAGAGAACAGCAATTCCCAACTAACCGGGACAAATTCCTAAGGCCTAGGCAAGCACCCCCGTCTGCTGGCTTGCAGGGAGGGATAAGCTTCAAAACAGAGGGACCAGAGACCTACATCCCATTCCTGGTCACATCACAAGCTGTGCAGGATCTTTCACTTCTCCATCCATCACTCAGAGGATCAGCCTCACAACCTTATTAAGCACTGGGACAGCTTTGTGGATTAAGGGCTCGGTCTGGTTTGCACCAACCTCCACATCAGAAAGGCACATTCCAAAGGTTTTCTCATCTTCCCTCATCCCCTACCTGTGTGTATTTTGCAGGGGATGAGAAGGCCAGGACTGAAACAGGAAGAGCACAGGACTGGCTACAGCTGAAGAGGCGGTGCTGTGCACTGGGAAAGGAAACTTGCAAGGGGTTCATCCAAAAGACTCTCTCAAACAGGTACATCCAGTGCAACCTCGCTGGTTCCTCCCTTCCCCTTACCTGCCCACTTCAACCCTACACAAAGGGCTTAATTTATAACATCAGAGGGATCGTTCCAATGAAGGAACATGCAGGATACACCCCCAGGAGAACCCATTTCATCTTGCTGCTATTAATAGCTGGAGCGTTATTTGCACGAACAGACTGTCCTTTCTCCCTCATTTCTGGGCTCTCATTTCTCTGGTTTGTCCCAGAAACCCCAGCCAACACACGTTCACCCTCCTCTAGTACACACTTCCATCCAAAACCCCAACCTTACCTCTTTTTTTGAGTTGATTACTCATATTTCTGGTTCACATCACCTCTTTCAACCCCTGCAGACAGGATACAGCTCCCCTGGCTCCCTCATTCATTAGGCAGCCAATTTGTGGGCCTAAACCCATCAACTCTCATTATGGAAAGGGACCAAGACTTCCCACAGCTGCCCAGCATCCCACTATCCTCCAAGCGGGATGGGGCCCTCACTCTTCTTTGCTTCTCCAGCAGCAAAGCTGTGACTAAGAGCCAGAGCCATGCTCTGGCTGGGCTTGGCTCTCCTTGGCACAGCTTCAGGCTGGGCCCAAGGGCTGCCTGCAAGCCCTTTGCTACACTGGCACCAAGAAGTTCTCAACCTTTGAGAGCTGTGCTGAGCTCTGCCCACAGGAGCCCAGGCAAAGCCTTCCCCTCGCAAACAGCTGCATGCCTTTGGTTTTGCTTCAAGAGGAAACATGTTTTCACATCTGCATCCAGGCATAAAACAGTCAAGCCTGGCCAAAACCATCCAATCAACAGCACAGAGCATGACAAGTCAGAGCAGAGGGTTACCATGGAGCTAAGGAAGCCCAGACTTCCCAGCCAGACCCAGAATTCCTGACCTGCCCTGGCTGCAGAGAGGGGCTGGGAAGAGGATCAGGCTCCTCTCCATCGCCGTGTCCTCACACACCACAGCCCAGGCAGCCTGAGATGCCACCACAGCCTGACCCGAACTGTGACATGCACCAGCACACAGCCCCATTCAGCTCCTCTCCCAGAAACAAGCTCAGCACTGAACCAGCAGCAGGCTTTACCTGGTTGTTCAGGGCACCCTGTGAGAAGGATCACACTGAAAGGTGAAGGATCACACTGAAAGGTGAAGGATCACACTGAAAGGTGAAGGATCACACTGAAAGGTGAGGAGAAGCCGTGAGCACCTCATCAAACCAGCCCAGGGAATGGGAAATCCTGCCATCAGCAGGCTCCACTGCAGAGGATTTCGCAGCTAATGAACCCTTGCCACCACAGACCACAGCGAAAGCAAAAGCAGCAGAGCGTTTCTTCTCTGATAAGCTGCTTTTATCGGGAAGTTCAGCCCGGCTGCCCACACCAGCCCCAGCTGGAGAGCAGCTCCGAGCCTATGCCTTTAAATCCCCTTGGCAGCGCCGGGCTGGGGCTGTGGGAGCAGACACGCCCTGTGCTCCAGCGCCGGAGCATACAAACATTTCCTCCCAGCCATTCCCGCACCGCGGCTCACCCAGAACTGCCTCGTACCTGCCAGGGCCGTGCCAGAGGGAACACAGGCTGTGCCACACAGACCTGGACATGCATAGCCTTAAACTCATTTCCTGAATCCCTCCTGCTTCCCTGCCAGCACTGGACATTCTTCCCTCAAACTTCTTCCTTAAGGCAAATATTTGGAGTCTAACAGGCATTCCTCATGGAAGGCACAAGTTAAATATTGGCCCTAAAACAACAGCAAGTGCCTTTCAATGATTCTGGCTGGAGAAGCACTGCTCTGGACTTTGATTTCTGGCTCTGAACAAAAATAGGAGTAAAGCACTGAGCATTAGACTCTTCTCCTGAGAGAAGTCAGATTTCAGGCTCTGCAAGTCCCCTGCCAGGACCACAACCAGCAGTGGGAACCGTCCCTGCTCGCGCTTTCTCACACCTTGGGTGTCTGCTGTCACCCAGCCAAGGCTGCTGCAGTGCATCCTCTGCACCGGGCACAGGATCAGACTGAGTCTCGTTTCCAGGTCTGTGATTATATATCCTCAGAGAGACACCGGAGAAGACCTGCTGGGAACCACGGGTGCCATCCAGGGCATTTGCACACCTTGTCCTCCCTGCCTCTGGCTGCACCACCAGCATTCCCAAGGGTGCCCACCTCTCCATCCAGCCATACCCAGCTCTTCAGCGCAGAAGATGCTCCAGGCTGTTCCTGCTCTGCAGGCAGCCCAGCTCCCGATGGACATGCTGGCTCTTGTAAGAAAACATCCCAGCAACGTAGGAGCCCAAGCAGTCAGAGAGACGGCAGCCCAATAAAAGGGAGAGGGAAGGGCTAGGAGGAAAAAGAAACTTGCACTGAGGTCCATACAGCAGCACCACTCATGTGCTGGGATGTCATGGGCATTTCCTACATGGATCAGGGGAGCAGAGCTGCTGTCGTGACTCTGCAGACAGAGCCCTGCAGAGCCAGATCTGTTGCACCCCAGAGCAGCTCTGCGATGTCCAGATGCTGCTGATCCAAGCCTGAGCAGAAGGGCTAATTGGACAGGTCCCAAAGAGCCCCTGCCAAAACCACCCCAAACTAGGGGTCTGCCCACTGTTTCTCCAGGAAACACCACAACAGTTACCCTGAGAAAGGTTACATGGTGCAGATGTGCTACACACCAACTCACACTCACAGGGATGTCCTGCTAAATTCAGCATGTTTTAAATTCAGGGTGTTTTAAATTGAGGGGTCTTTCACTCTCCTGTGGACCCAGTAAGCCCAGGAGCACCTTGCTCAGCTCTGCCCGCTCTGAGCAGGCCTGGGAGGCAGGAGAGGGACTGAGCAGTGGAGAGCTGCTCCCTGGCAACATCCTCCACTGTTCTGTGAGATGAGGAGCTCTGATGGTCTGCTGCGCTGGAATTCCTCTCTAATTCCTTTCCAAGACACTTAGCATGACACTTCAAGCTGAAGAATCTGCTGGGGGCTCTGACAACCTCTCAGTAAGATTCCCCGATGGGGCAGACACCCCTCTGAAAACAGCATGGGTTTAAAATCAGCTGCGAGTCACCCCGGAGGAAATGTTAAAGCTCTGGGCACTTCCTATTCCTTCCCCAGCCACCAAAGCCCATGGAGCAACAAGCTCCAGCAAGTTTGAGCAGGAATTTCCAAGGCTCGAGGCAGAGACCAGCCTGTACCTGTCAGCAGCACACCTCCTCATCCCACGGCACACTGACCCCGCACTCCCAGAGCCGGCTGCTGCTCCTCAGCTCCCGGCTCCGAGCAGCCCCTTCCAGCACAGGGACCCTACCTCTGCTCCCAGCGCCTCAGTCCTCCCTTAACATCCCCTGTACTTGGCAACACCAAAGCCAGACCTCGACTCACACCAGCATCGCCTTCGGGATGAGAGGAATCGGCAGAGCTGGGGGCGGGGGGATTCCAGGAGAGCCTCAGCCTGCCCCTCGCCCACACACAGGGCACAGAAGGTGCTGGAAAGCACCATCCTCTCCCCGCATCAAACCAGGGAAACCAGGCAGAGAGTATAAACTTCATCACTGCCAACAGCCCCTGCTAAAAAAAGGATAAGAGAAAGGTTTTCTTGCTTTGTTGTTTGTACCTCGGTGCTACCTCAAAAGCAGCAAGATTTTTTTACCTGAAAACATTGGGCAAGGACAGAGTCTGCAAGAATGGAGCTTTTGTAGCACAAACACAGCTCTGTTCGGGTTTAAATTAGATTTCCACTGACCTTTTTGAACCCATCGTTCAGCCACCCACACCCAAGCAGCCCCTCTCAGTAAGACTCTGCAGCCCCCAGCCTGGGAACACGAATGAACCCCCAGAGACTTGGCTGTGCTCCCAGGGAACCCCCACACCCCTCCCAGCTCTGCTCCTGCTGCACAGAACTGCTCAGCTGCAGGGCTGCAAAGCTCTTCCAAAGGAAAGCTGCACAAAATCCAAGTTCAAGCTCAACCTTAACCCCTGTTTATTAACTTAAGAACATCCCTCTCAGGGTGACAAAGCCTGTGCATCACCTGCCAACTGTCTCATTCACCACTGGGAAAGCAAAGGCCAGGCCTGCCTCATTAAAAAGCATTACATAACATTAAGCGACAAAGGGCTACAGGACATTCTTTGCTTGGTGGACACGTAAAAATGAATGACTCAAAAATTAACGCTCCTTTCCTCCAGACTCCCAGTGTCTCCAGCACCCTGGGAGGCCAATGAGCACCTTATTTCCAAGGCAACAGCGGCTCATCCCAAATCCTGCTCCCACAGCCAACTTATTGCCACCCCTGCCCTGCAGACACCAAACACACAGCACTGCTCAGCTCTCTTTCAGAGCACAGTCCCCACCAGACACCAGCACATGTGTTTCTGCTGTCTCACGGCTCACACTGGGGGGAAGCTGAGCTCTTGGCCGGTGGCACAGGGGCCCCTCCTCAGCCTGGGATCAGCTTGGCTGGACCTCACTGGACAGGACTCTGGGCTTCCCCATGTCACCATCTCAGCACAAGCCTTTCACAGACGGGACTGTGAGAGCACTTGGTTTCACTGTCAGCACTGAACTGGCCTCAAGACCTGTGTTTCCTACAAGGAGGATGTTTCTGCTGCGACATTTCAAATGCTGAGGGGTCTGATGTGGTGGGGAAAGCAGATGTCAGCAGGGCACTGCTTGGAAAGGCCACTGCCACCAACCTCTCAGCAGAACACAGACTCCACAGGCACTGGGAGATCTGTCCACCATCTCACTGGAGCCAAAGAAGCCAAATTAAAATCTTTATAGAACTAATTGAATTCCTCTACTCCAGGAACAAACTCCTTACTGTGGGCGGTGGATGAAACCAGAGACTTCTTGCTCCACACAGTATTTTGAAACACCCTGCAAAGCCTTACCTGGAAGTTTCAGCTTACTGAAGAGCCATTTCCTACACCACACAAGGCTCATCATGAGTGCTGTTCTGCTGCTGCTGCGCTCCGAGTGCAGCGAGCGGAAGGCAGAGAGATGTCCTGTGGCTTTACAGCCACTGCACCTCCCTCCCTCCTGCCCCACCGGGCTGGGGGGCCACAGCTGTGAGCACCACAGGTGTCACCCAGGAACCTGACAGTGTAGGACAGACAAGGCAGGGGTGTGCTGGAACACCTCGGCTCCATGCACAGGATCACAGAATGGTTTGGGTTGGAAGGGGCCTTAGAACTCATCCAGTTCTGCCCCCTGCCAAGGACAGGGACGCTTTGCACTAGACCAGGGTGCTCCCTTGATCCAACCTGGCCTTGGACACTTCCAAGGACGGGGCAGCCACAGCTGCTCTGGGCAACCTGTGCCAGGGCCTCACCATCCACACAGCCAGGAACTTCTTCCCAACATCGAACCCTGCCCTCTGTCAGGGGGAAGCCATTCCTTCTTGTCCTGTCACTCCAGTTCCTGACGCACAGGCTGCTTTTCCAAAGCCAGTTATTAGCAATAATGCATCAGTGTAACATGCAAGGGAGGGGCAGCCCACAGGAAGGGCTGCGGGGCTACAGCCTGGGCGGGGATTTAGAATTCCCCAGGAGGAGGAGGAGGGCAGCTGGCGTGAATGGGGAAGCCTCACAGAGGACCCCGATGCTCCACACACAGCTGCCCCAGCAGAAAGTCACCTTTTCACCTCCCTCACAACCAAAGCTGCTGCTCCTCTACAGTAACGGATCCACCAGAGACACCGACTGCCAGCAGGAAGTAGAAACAGCCTTTCTCATGAAACCTCAAAACTATTCACAGAGCTTTTCTAACAGAAACATGGCTTGTTCTCCAGCAGAACCCTAGAGCTGCTGGGACCTGCTCTCCCTCTCTGCCCTCCCAGCTCACAGGGTCCAGCTGGACCGAAGCAGACTCCAGGTCACACCACGTCTGGGCCAAGGAAGGAGGCTCAGGTTCACAGCTTCTCACTGCACCCACAACGAGCCACGTCTGCCCAGTCAGAGCTCAATTACAGGGCTGTGGGCAGAGCTGTTCCCACAGGCTCTCAGCAAAAAGCCGTGGCAAACACACAAAGGAAGCTCCTGTGCTGGCACCCGAGTCTGTCCCCACTCAGCAGCACTACAAGGGAAGAGGGTTTGACTCCTCAAACTGCAGCTGGAAGTCACAGGAGTAACACAGGGCAAACCAGGCCACTGCCCTCTGGTACCAAACGCCACAGCACCCAGCCCTGCTGAGCGAGAGGAGGGTCTCCTCCCCAGCCCAGGGGCTGCACCTCTCCTGCCCACCCCACAACAGCACATCAGGGAGTGCTGCTCACCCAAGGCTTCCCTCACCCCTCCCACCAAGCCTTTAGTGCCTGTGGAGCCGCAGTTCCCGTCTGAAGGAGAGATAAACAGCTTCCCACCCACCCTGCCTCGCACAGGGCCTGGACCTTGCAGCGGTGCCCCGGATCGAGGGCTGGGCACACACCTGGAGGGACTGGCCAAAGCACACGAGTGCTGCTCCAGCACAGCTCATCCCAGCTCCTCCTAGACAGGAAAACCACGGGGAGGGGGGGTGTGGGCAGGGGGAGACAGCTCCAGAGCACAGCCAGGCCCAAGTCCAGCAAAGATGTTTACTGGCAGCTGCTCTCAGACATTGTGTCTTCTAGCCCAGTGGGGCTGGAGGCGGGGGGGAAATACTGATTGTCCGTGAGCACAACCCTCATGTCATTCCCATTGATCCGCTGAGTCACTCCCGTATTAACAGTTTTGACAACACCCGGGCTGCACAGGAGCTCTGACACGGAATACAAAACAAGGGGCACTGCGAAGCTGCTCTGGAGAGCGGCACCCAGGAACCTGCTGAGCTGCCAGGGCCCACTTCCTCCTCTCAGGAGCTGCACCAAGAGCAGCCAGCACACACCACGCTGCAAGGGCAGGGCACACAGCTCCATCCAGTGTGCCCGGGGAAACTGCTGGGCACAAGGTCTGCCCTGCAAACCACCACCAGCTGCACCCCGTGGATGCAGGGGCAAAGCAGAACAGCTGCTGCTTTGGCAAAAGAACTACACAAGTGATTTTTAAGTGATTTATAAGGCCTCACAGAGCTGTCAGCTAACGAGGAGGAGAGCAACCCCTAAGGCACAGCAGGGCAGCCACCTCTCCAGGCTGAGGGACAACCCCTAGAGGGCTGGGGCTTCCCCAGACCTCATATCCCCACAGACCTGAGCATGCTGACGTTAGACCAGTCAGCACCACAACCCTCCCAGCGCCCCAAAGGTGCTCAGGAGCGATAAAACACTGACCAAACAACGTCCCTATCTGCAACATACCAAATTAAAACAAAACCAACAAATCTTTGGCAAGTTCCTCTCAGCAGCCAAGCCTGTCCCGCCACGGCGAAGGCTCCCCATGGAGGCCTCCTGCCCTAATTTGCAGCAATTCTTTGTCAGACCACTGGCAAACACCAAACGTTTGCTCCAATCTGTTACATAAGGCCCAATTTTTAAACCTGTGTGCAGGCCGTGGGGAGATGGGGGCACACTGTGTGTGGCAGCCTGACAGGGCAGCCTGGCTGGCAGGTGAACTCACACACTCCTCAGAACGCACTTCCACATCTCCAACCACTTGTTGTGAGGGAAGAAAACAAATGGATTCGCTAAGGAGGCAACTTCCAAAGGTTTTACACACCTTTCAACCCGGGTCCAGGCTAACTCAAACTGTTTGGAATGGGCTGATATCATGGCAACTCGAAAAGGGTTTGTGAAACTTTGCTTTTTAACTTCCAAAATACACCAAACATGCTAAGTCTTCATGCTGCCCAGTGCACAAAAGAAAAGGCACCTTCCTGACCATCCCCACAACTTCCCGTTGTTTGCTCCCCGAGATCGAAGACCCAGCTCCCTGGCTCAGCTCCCTCCTGCCAGCCAGCGACAGGAGCCACAGGCCTCCCCGGCAGAGCTGCTCCTCATCTGCAAACCTCAGGAGCAGCTCAGATCGGCTCCCGTCTGCTGGGGGCAGGAGGGGGAGGGCACTTTTCCCGTTTCTCACATTCATCCTCACCCGCTTCGCTGAAGAAAAAAAAGCCGTTTTAAAAACCAGGTTCAGCACAGTCCTTTCCCCAAATAAACACTTCCCAAGCCCTCTGGAGAGAGGAAAGCCACATACAAAGGAGCCAACATCCTGCGAGGCTCGGGCAGGCCGGGGCAGGGTGCGGGCCGAGGGAACACGGCGGGGAGGATCCGGCCCCATCCCTGCCGCCCACCCGGCCTCGGGGGGCACTGGGGGGCTCGGACCCCTTCCTCGAGGGCACAAAACATTCATGGCCGGGAGGGGACGGGGCGAGGCGGCCCTGGGCCCTCAGACCCCGGCCCAGTCTGACCCCAGCGCGACCCCAAAGCCTCCCCCACCCCCCGATCCCAACCCGACTCCCACAGCCCCCCCATCCCC
>WEIT01029126.1:31420-55927 GCA_013389985.1 Dryoscopus gambensis
GGGGCGCCGGAGGGAGCCCGGCAGGGTCCGGCTGGGTCCGGCCCCACCGATGGATGTGGCTCCGGTGTGGGTTGTCGCGCTGCTGTCGCGACTTGGATGCCACCATCCTCCGCGCGGGGTACGGGCCTGTAGCAGGGAACAGCGTGGGGTCTATCGACCGAGTTACAGGGGACAGGCCCTGAAATGTGAGTGAGCCCCGCACCGGAGCACAGACCCCGTGCTGGGGCAGAGTCCCTGTTTTGGGGTACAGCCCCATTCTGGAGTACAGCCCCTGTTTTGGGGCACATCCCCCGTGTTTGGATACAGATCCTGTTTTGGGGTACAGCCCCGTTTTGGGGTACAGCCCCTGCCCTGGGGTATGGCCCCATTCTGGGCTACAGCCCCTTTTTGGGGCACAGTCCCCTCCCCTCACCCATCCCCACTAGAGGCCCTCCAGGGCAACCTCGGGATGGGGAATGGGGGTCCCGCAGAGGGGGCACAGCTGTGGTACCGCATCCGATGGGAACAGAGGGAAGTTGGGGTGGGATTTTACAGGCATTGCCACCTTTTTGGGGACATCAGCTCTGAGCAAAGGCACTCTGAGGGACACACCGCTGCTGCCATCCCGCTGCCTCGCAGGGGACAGAGCTCCAGGACGGTGGGATCTGCTGGGACAGGAGCCAGGCAGGGACACAGGAGCCGGGCAGGGACACAGACCCCAGTGCCACTTCCTAAAGCCTTTCATTGCCTCTGATTGATCGCCTCCATCCCCGTACTCCTCAGCAAAGGAGGGCACAGCCAGAGCATCGTTTCTTTCTCACCCCTTTTTTGTCAACCCCCAAGTTTGAGACTCTCAGGGTAAGGTTGTGGGGAGGGGACACCCCCACACGACCCTGCGGTCTCATCTTCACCACAGCACGGAGCAGATGCACCCCGAAAGTATTTTCAGGCAATGGGCAAATGAGTTTGTGTGGGTTTGGGGAAGAGTCAGGTCTCCAGCCACCAGCATCACCCCAAGCACCCATTTCAGCATTTCCCACTGCTCGAGTTGGTTCTCTTTCCTGTGACAGAAATGTTCCAGGGAAAAGCTCTCCCCACAATGTTTGGCTGAAGGACTTTTCCCTGTGGGTGTTTGCTCCTACAAAAAACCACCAATTTTGGAGAATCGGGAAAATTCTGAATGCATGAATTCCAGCTGCTCCCAGCCTGTTCCTGTGCTGTGACGTGGCTCAGGAGGGTGGTGAGGGGCCATGACCCATGTCCTGCCCCTGGAGAGGATAAAACCAGCCCTTGAGAGGATAAAACCACTCCTGGACAGGACAAAACCACACTGAAACCCTCCCTTTCCTCTTTGCCACATTCCCCCCCCCGCCCCCCCGCGATTTTGTGGCAATTTCACGCACTTTGAGAACTCACAAGCTGTTCAGACGTTTGGCTGGAGAACTGAACCACCCTCTGGAGCAGGAGAGTGGGGAAGAAAGGAGTTTGGATTTTATTTCAAGGCAAATCTCCAGCGGTGAGCACACGGTGTGCCAAAGGCCTGCAGAGACACGAGCAGCTCATGCCACGGAACCAGCGTGGGGAGCAAGAAAAGCCAGGGAATTTCTGTCGGGAAAGCATCCAGCCAGGAACCCCGTCCCTCTCCTGTGGGCACGAGACAATTCGGGCTCATTCACAAGCAGACGACACAAAGGGACCGCTGTGACTGCACGGGACAATGGGAGAACGAGCTGCTCCGGGGCGGGTGGGCAGCACCTTCCCGGCTGGGACACCCCGGCCTGGGAAACTGGAGAGTGACAGAAACACAGCAAGAAGCAGAGAAAACGAAGAGCCAGGCCCTCACAGTGTCCCTCACGCCCTCATGCCGGGGATCCAGAGCTTTTTGGGAGCTCCTCAGGGTGGGGGCCTGAGCTTGGCTGCACAACCACCCCCATTCCCGATTCCAGGCGTGTTCCTGACAAACCCTGCCCACCAGTCCTCCTCCAGCAGAGGCAAAAAAACCCCTCATTCCAAACTCCAAGGTCCTGCCTCAGCGGCAGCTGGAGCAAGAGCTTAAAATATGCCTCGTGCTCAGATTTTGAGGCCCTGGAGGAAGAATTTGAGAAAAATCCAATTCATCCTCATGCTCAACACACCAGGGCACAGGAGCAGCTATGGGGAACCACTGTCGGAGAGAGAGGGATGGTGAGGGCCGGGCAGGGGAACCTGGCACAGGGCTTTGCAGGCAGGGAAGACACTGAGATCAGCAGATGTCACATCAACAGCTGTGATGGAAATGGCTCTTCTAGGATTAAATATCTCCCATGGAGTGGTACTGGAGTATGACACCACGATGTGGTGATTTCCATATTCCCACCTGGAGCGTTGGGTCCAGCTCTAGGGCCCCCACACAAGACAGACATGGACCTGTGGGAATGAGTCCAGAGGAGGCCATGGAGCTGCTCCCAGGGCTGGAGCCCCTCTGCTCTGCAGCCAGGCTGGGAGAGCTGGGGCTGCTCACCTGGAGAAGAGAAGGCTCCAGGGAGAGCTCAGAGCCCCTGGCAGGGCCTGAAGGGGCTCCAGGAGAGCTGCAGAGGGACTGGGGACAAGGGGTGGAGGGACAGGACACAGGGAATGGCTTCCACTGCCAGAGGGCAGGGCTGGGTGGGATATTGGGAAGGAATTGTTGGCTGTGAGGGTGGGGAGGCCCTGGCCCAGGGTGCCCAGAGCAGCTGGGGCTGCCCCTGGATCCCTGGCAGTGCCCAAGGCCAGGCTGGACGGGGCTGGGAGCAGCCTGGGACAGTGGAAGGTGTCCCTGCCATGGCAGGGGTGACACTGGGTGGGATTTAAGGTCCCTTCCAAGACAAACTATTCTGGTATTCTGTGATAACTTTAGAAAAACATTTTGGGTAATAAATTCAGCCACATGCTAAAGGGACTCAACTCACCATCGCTCTCCAAGCCCATTTACTCCAGGGATAACGGACTCCTTCCAGGCAATAACTGGGGAAAGCAGACACCAGCACTGCCAGGGGCCAGCACGAGGCGCTCTGCACTGTGGAAAGGCCACAAAAATGACCTCAGTGCTTGGGAGATGGGAATTTCTCCACACCTCTGCTCTCCAATCCCGTTGTTATATGATGGCAATAATGGCAGCACCTTTGGTCAAAGCTGATGGGGCATCTCTAAGAGTACAAACCACAACGAGCCACTCACACCAGTCCCCAGCACACAGGATGAGCCTCACCCATCAACAACGTGCTGTTCTTTCACAGAGAGAACAACATGCAGTGGGAGACTTTGGAGGAAAATAGAGATTTTGCCATTTCCCTCTGCCAGATAACTCTGGTTACCTAGGAACAGACACTTCTCCGATGCGGCCAGTTCTCCTCATCAAGCACAGGATGAGCATTTATTGTCTTGTGATCAGGAGAAAAACACAAACAAAACCCAGAGCTCCACGGGTGACATGGAACATCGCACACAGACACGCCACGTGACGCCCGACCACACCAGGAGCCAGGGCCGGGTTAATGGTGTTAGGAACTCTTAGAAATCTATTGTAAACATTTAAAAACATACAGAGGAGTCCAAAAAAAAAAAAAAAAAAGTAAGCCACAGTTGTTCAGGCAGCGTGTTGGGTCAACTTTCTGGAATTACGGTTTCTGTCATGGAAGAGGAGGGAGGGGGATGAGATGGCAGATCCCACCTGGAGGTGCATTGAGCTCCACAGGGATCTCAGGCAGTGCAGGCTAATGGGGGGTGATTTTGGTGTCCAGCTCCAACCATTCTGCTGGGCAGGCTCCCAGGCACCCCCTCCCCTTGCATCAAGCATAGCCAGTGTGACTGAGGCTGGGTGCTTCAACACAGCCCCCAGATTCTCCATGGGGAAAATCCCAAAGAGAAACAGGATGTGGAGCCCTCAGCAATGCTTCTCCTCTTGGTTCCTTCGAAACCTCCAACCTGACACACTAAAATGGGGCAGGAATCAAATGGTTTTGAAGAATTTTGGCAAGAGGCTGAGGATGGCGAGGGGCAGGACCGAGGGATGCGGGCACACCATGTCCTGGCTCCCAAGTGTGGCCAATCCCACCTTCAGCCTCGCTGACCCTCACCCCCATGGTGCACCCATCGTATTTCCAGGGAGTCAACGCCAGGCAGTTCTGTCATCACTCCGATGGCAAGCGACAGAGAACACTTAAAATTACACTTGACACAGGACAAAGGCACCTAAAAGCTTCACAACGCCATCAGGTCGTGTTCTGTTAAGAAGGCTCCAAGAGCTCGTCCTCCCAAGCACACTGCACACCCTCCAGGAAAAACCCCTGGTGCTGGGAGCACATTCCGTGTCCCAGAGCCAGCGGAGGGCTGCTCCTGCAGCACGGGGTCCGTGTGGCTGTAAACAGAAATTCAGGGAGGCTCTGCCCTCCCATCCAGAGTTGCTTTTGCTTTGGCCCTGGTAACACAGGGGTTGTGCAGACTCCAGGCTGTGCTTCCCTCATTATTTACGGTGTGACACAGGACAAGTTAATAGGGAAACAGGGAATTCTGCAGGGGCCAGGGGGAAGTGGGAGCTCTCCTCCGTGAACTGTGATTTCATTAGATAAGGCACATGTAGAGAAAAATTTTCAAAAGACCACTTGCAAATCAATTCCACCTAGCTAGGACCATGTTTCTGTCCCTTTCCAGGAGCCAGTTTTGCTTTCCAGTTGCTCAGTGTGAATTTGGAGTGACCCCACCAGCAGCCTGCCAAGGCAGCAGGCTCCGGGTCTGATCCCCAGGGTGCCCAACCCCTCCTAGGTCTCCCAAATGGAGCACTCTGGATCACTGGCCAAAACTTTGCGAGCCGAAGACTTGCAACACTCACTCCCTATAAAAAAGTCAGGAACTGACCTCCCAGTTTGGACAGGTTTGAAAAAATTCACAGCAGGCTGAGGGGGAAGAGGAAACCGCAGCCTTTGCTGCCTGGATCGCTGTAGGACGCAGGGAATTGGATGGCTCAGGCACAGAATGGAGATGAATGACAAGGTGGAGGATAATCTCAGGGAAAACAATCCCTCTCAACAGCTTCATCCTCCCTTCAGCTGATCCTTGGAGAAAGGCAGGAATCTCTCTCATGGAAGTCCTGCCGGCCACAGAGCCAACAGCAGCCATGAGGACTAACAAGCTTCCCTTGGTCTCCCAGACCCCGCTGTAATGTTCGGAGTTCAACTACACCAGCAGAAGGCAGAATTAAACTATTCATTGTAACAGAAGCATTTCCAAACCACACTGGAGCCCCAGCACTGAGATCAATCATTATCTTGCATCCGGCTCCTGGCCGGGAACCCAGGAAAAGGGAGTCCCAACAGGACAAGGTGTGTCCAGTGGGACATTCCTTGGGCCAGCACAAAACCTGGATGGAAGTTACACGGTGGGGAGATCTTGTGCTGAGTCCCGGTACCTGGGTGAACATCACCAAGGCCCAGTGTCAGCTCCGCACTGGTTTCCACTGGGCTTTGAGTCAGGCTTTGGCGAGCAATCCTGAACCTAAGGAGATGAATCTGCACCTTTGGAACGCACAGATCCGCCAAGAAGTTTTGGCAGCGGGGAAAGCAAGACTTGTAGCATCACAGCAGTCTGAGCCAGGCAAAAGAGGACTTGTGGGGACTTCGCATCTGAAGACTCACCCAGGGCACGCTCTGTTACCTGCAGGGATCCTCCCAGGGAGGGTGGAGCTTTCACAAATCACTTCAGTGTCACCAGTACCGAATAATTTAAGTGCTGCATTTCCCTTAGAGTGAAAAATTCCACATTATTCATCCAGGAGAGTAAACACCAGTTGCTACCGATGCTCTGATTGCATTTGCCACAGACGGGTGGTGCTGTGCTGTGCATTCCATGGAAGCTGAGCAGGAGCAGGAGCAGGAGCAGCTGTGGTAGTGTTGTCATCGCGGGGAAGCTGAGCCTTTTCTGGGGAGAGTCAGGAGAGGATTCCCTCAAGCAAGGGCAGTGAAGGGTTTGTTCTCAGTCTGCAACGAGGCAAATACTGGTGACTCAAGGCAAACAAAAAGCTTTCTGCCACGGCCGTGCAGTGCAGTGGAGGTGGGAAGGGCTGAGAGCACGGATATTCCGCAGGGATCAGGAGACAAGAAGCAGAAAGGTCCCCGAGATGAGCGGGGTGCTTGGGGGGAATGCAAATGATCTTTTCCAATAACAAGAATAAAAAGACCAAAAAGGAGAGAATCCAGGCAGTTTGCAGCTGTTGCTGCTTAAGGCCATTGGTTTCCAGAGGGGTAGTTGGGCACTGTGGGATACTCTGGCAGGCTGTTCCCAGAAAAATTGCTGTACTGGGCCTCCCTGCTGGGAGGGTTCCTCCAGGCACCGCTGTTCCACTCGTCTTGAGCCTTCTGGAAGCTTCCACCAGCCCCTCGGTAGATTTTATGTACCTAAGGGATAAAAGGGAGGACAAGAGGAGTCAGCACCAGGAGCCCAGAGCTCTGCCCCTGCAGAGCCACTTGGGAATGGGATTGTGGATTTGTTCCACTCTCTGTGAAGAGCTGGATTTCCGAGGAACAAAAGCACAAAAAATACAATAATACAGTGAACAGAGGTGCAGATAGAGAATATCAACCCAATACTTGCATCCGTTTCAGCTGCATGCCCAGGATTCAGGATCAGCAAGGCAGTCAGCCCAGGCCAGGGGGTTGAAACCTCTCCTGCTTCCCCAGGGCTGCTGTTTTCCCTGTCTGCCAAAGCTTTCCAGAGAGTCCTACTGCAAATCCTTCTTTCTGCAGAGACTCACTTCCCACCCTGCCACCTGGTCCCCACTGCACATGCTTCACCACTGACCATCCCAAAGAGCAACAAATTATGGAATCACAGAATTGCTGAGGTTGGAAAAGACCTCCAAGACCACCAAGTCCAACCATGAGCCCACCTTCACCATCATGTTCACCACGAGCCCATGTCCCCAGGGGCTACATCCACACATTTTTTGAACACTTCCAGGGATGATGATTCCACCACTACCCTGGGCAGCCTGTTCCAATGCTTTACAACCCTTTCTGTGAAAATAAATGTTCCCTAATATCCAATCCAAACCTCCCCACTTCACCAGCCTCAGGTTGCTCCACATGAAGCTTACTTTGCATAACATAAAGCAACATCCCCGCATGACACCGTGACAATTTCCAGCCTGAGCTGTCTTGTGCTGTCTGGATTTGTCCTCCAGAAACTCTGAGAGACATCAGCTGACTGCACTAAGCAACCTTTCAAAGCAGTGATGGCTTGTGGTGGCTGCTGAGCTGCCTCTTCGCATTATTGTGATACACAGCAGCGATACTCCAAGGCAGAGAGAGATCTGAAGAATCCCAGAATCCCAGAATGGTTTGGGTTGGAAGGGACCTTAAAACTCATCTCACTCCACCCTGCTGCTGTGGGCAGGGACACCTTCCACTAGAAGAACCTACCCTTAAAAGGCAGATGAGCATCGCGACCGCTGCCATCGTGAACATGATGGCCGGGAACAGCATGAACACAGCAGCTGCTGCACTGGTGCCGAAGAAGGTGATGGCTGCCAACCATCCACTGGAAGAAACAGAAAAAGAGACACAGTATCACTAAAATCTGCTTTTCAAAGTGTCCTTGTTATCAGAAAAACTTTTTACTTGTTTATAAGGCCCTGGCACAGGGTGCCCAGAGCAGCTGTGGCTGCCCCTGGATCCCTGGCAGTGCCCAAGGCCAGGCTGGACGGGGCTGGGAGCAGCCTGGGACAGTGGGAAGTGTCCCTGCCATGGCAGGGGGTGGGATGGGATGGGCTTTAACATCCCTCCCAACCCAAACCATTCTCTGTTTCTGTGATTCATAACCCAGAAATTAAAAGGCAGCTTTTAAGCTCTTGAAAATGAAATGAACAATGAAGACAATTGACAGAATTCAATGCAGGTATTTCCCCAAGGTCTTAACTTTCACTTGCCAGCATCTCTCACTAATCCAGTCTCAGAGCTTTAAGGGACAGCTAGCTGCATGGAGTTTGGGAAGAGAAGATATATTCCCAAAGGTGCTTTTGGTTGTGCATCTAGAGACCAGAACTGGGATCAGGGAACACCAGGGTCTTGTGATTTACACTCCATCTCCATTCCTTTGCTGGCAGAAACAAGGTGAGGCATCAGCAATTCTGAAAACCGAGTGTTATATGGAGTGCTAAGATTTTCCATTACTTGTAGTTTCAGCAGGAATTGCTCTCAAGTGTCTACAGACAGGAAGTTAAAGTGCCAAACAATTATAACACAACCAGGGACAGACACTAACAAGCTCCCATTTATTTCAGGAGAACTCTCACAGTACCCCTCCTAGGCCAGCAGTGAGTCACCACACTGCTCCCCGTGTGCGGCCAGCACTGAGGGCAAGGCAGAGCCTGACATGGGCTGGTTCAGTGGGAAAAGAAATGGACATCGAGGGGAGAGGCCACAAAGAGCAATCAGGTGAAGATCACAGAATGGTTTGGGCTGGAAGGGACCTTAAAGCCCAGCCAGATCACATGGGCAGGGACGCCTTCCACTAGACCAGGTTGCTCCAAGTCCCATCCAACTTGGCCTTGATTTCTGCCAACACAGCAACTAAACCCAAATCGTGCACCCCAAGAGCAGACACAGCTGTGCCACTGGGGAAATCAAAAAGCTTCTTCCTCTCCACCCTGTACAGATTCCCATCAGCCTCTCCAAGTCCTTGGAAACAGGCACAGCCCAGAGCTCCCAGACCTGCTGGAACATCCCCGCTTACCACGCTCCCCATCCGGAGAAGCCGATGGCCTGCAGGACCGTGAGGAGGAACTGCGCCCCAAAGATGAAGAAAAAGGCCATGAAATTAAAGGAACTGTCCGACCTGTGGAGGAAGAGAGGAGGTCAGGGGGGCACTGGCACCTTGTGCTGCTCCACACCCGTGTCTGACCGCAGCAGCACATTCAAACCCTCCACAGGGGTGGCTGCAGAGGGATCCCTCCACAGCTGTGTGCTGGGAGGCTTCTCCCCCTTCCCTGGCAGCGAGAGCACACAGCTCCATGACTCAGCAGCACACACTGTCTCCCAATAACCTGGCTCTTGCAGTTGCTCTCCCCAAGGAATTGCACATATGATGACACACAAGGAGAGGCGGAGGGACAAGAGTCTCCTACACAGAGACTCTGAATCATTCTCTGACCAAACGTCAGCCCAGCCTGACACCTGCCCAGCTCAGCCCCTGGCAAGGAGGCACACAGGGGCCTGACACTGGCAGGCAGAGCTTGTCCATAAACTAAAAGTGACCACTGAGCATGAAAATTCCAGCTGGGAATGTCTCAATGTCTGCTTGTCATCATGTTCCCACACCCACAGTAAATAATCCAGCACTGGGACATCATAGGAGGGAAAACAGCCATGAGAGAGAGAGTGGGTGGTACCCTGAAAGCAGAGGCACACTTCCCTCCCCATCTCTGCAGGCTCCCCATCCTCAGGATGTACAGGTGAGGTCCTTGAGTTGATGCAGGTACAATAATTAGGTACAAAATGACCCCAAGCAAGATGCTGAGCAGGGACATTCACAGTCCCTCTCATGGGCGCACTGGGGGCCCAGCACTGCCCTGCCAAAGTCTGGGCTCTGCCCCAACACAGCTTCATCCCACCAAACCAGCCACATCAGGCACATCTAAAGTTCCTCAAACTATCGTTTTCACTGATACAAATGATTCCCATACTCTAAGGAACTCAAAGGGCCAATGATTTAGCTACAGATCTACAAAAAACACTTGAGGTGCTTATGAGGCAGTTTGGTGCAAAAGGCAGTTAACAAAAGAGCTCCAACCACTGCCAGCTCCTGCTTAAACCCTGAAAGTATTTAAATGCTTATTATTTTAAGTATTTTTATTATTCTAATGGTTGTTAGTATTGTAATTCTAGCCCCTGATGCCTAGGGAGGAGATGAGGGAGGTGAGGCATGTGGAGAAGCCTCCAGCCAGACCCACGCTCCTCGGAGCTGCCTGGGTGTCTGTCTGCTCCCAAATGGTGGCTGTGGAAGATCTGTCATCCTTGAGTATCCTCACAATCCCACCCTTCAAATACCACCTCAGAGTACAGCAATGTGAAAGAAATACTTAAGGCAGGGCCTGCTGACAGTGGTGCCTGTCAGAATCCAATTAACAAGGATTAGGCTCGAGGCTGAGCCTTCAAACAGACTCTTGCAACTCCGACCTGAAGGGGCTGGAGGAGTCTTCGTTTGAAAGGATCTGCAGGAATTAGTGAGGATACAGAGAAAAGGTGATTTCTCATCCAGCCTTCTGGTGCAGATTTGCTACAGCTTTGCCCTAGCACCAAAGCTCTGCAGCTAATTTAATTTGGATGCAGCGGGATGATGAAGGTTTTACGGAAGCACCCTTGCAGGACAGGGTGCCAGCGCTGAAGGGTGGCCCCCTCCAGGACACGTGGGTCTGATTCTGCCCCTGGAATCACCACCTGTGATCCCAACAGTGCTGCTGCAGTGATTTCCAGGCCTCTTCCCAACTGCTGTCCCAGGGGACGATCCCCGGGCTCCCCACTCTGTCCCTGGGGTTGAGTCTTTATTTAACTGCAAGTCCCTGCACAGAGTAACCTCGGGGACCTCTCAGCATTCACTTGCATAAACACATCCAAACAACATTCAAGGAATAATGAGAAACGGCCCTTGTGGAGCCCGGGGGAGGTCAGCAGGAAGGAGTAATTTTTCCCAGACTTCAGAATGGAAATTCCTCTTTGAACAGAGCTCCAGCACTTGGAGGCCCTGGGGCTTCTGAGCTCGGGATGGGGCCAAACTCCAGCCCTAGAGGGCAAGAGTTCAGAGCTGGGATTTTCATGTCACTTCGAATTCTGAGACAAATCCAACCCTCCTGTTTCCAGCAGAAATGACCCTCCCCTGTACTCCATGATGCCACTGGTGATTTAACAGTACCTGCCCAGTGCTGTGGGCACACAAAGCATCAATTCAGAAGCACATTTAAACAATTAATTTATCGTGTGCCAAAGAGACAGGACCCACCTGCCACCTCCCATTTCCATCAGCTGCTTTTGCTGTTATCCAAACCAGCTCATCACAGAATCTGGTGAATAATCAAAATCCAGAGTATCCTACCAGGAAGAGCATCACCTCCAGAGGGCAAACCCCTGACTGGTGTGTGGGGTGTGGTGGTGGCACTGGGCAGGCCCCTCCTTTCCCTGTGTCAGGCTGGGAACTGCTCAGGACCCTCCCAGCTCCGCCAGGCTTTACACATTTATGTCTGAGTGATGTCTCATGGTCCACAGCAAATGCAAATGATTATTAATTAAAGCAAAAATGTAGGATGGCTTTAAATATTTGTGGAGTTTCAGAAGGACTGACTCCAGGGAACTGCTTTTATCTAAAAAGCTAAGCAGACAAGCTCTCAAACAGCTAGAGACAGAAATCAGAAGAGTTCTCAAAAACTAATAACTTAATAGTCTTCCATCAAAATAAGCCTCAATGAAGCTTTACCAAACTAGCACCTATTTTAGCTGCACTGAGATGAGGGTGCTGCTAAATTTGAGATATTTAAGTAAAATATGAATTTAACCCCCTTAGAAGCGGCAAACTGCTCACCTCCAATCTTATGTGACCCTCAGTCCTGCATCTAGTATTTAAAAGTAGCCACATTCTTCTTCATTTTGAAAGTAAACAAAACATTCAGACTTCAAGTGCTGAACCTTCAGCCCAGCCAGGGAGATCTCCCCAGCAGCAGCCCCCAGTAACAACTGGGGAAGCTTCAGAGGAAACTGGACCAGAAGCACCTCCTGGGCTCCTACTCACCGAAAGGCTTTGTAGGCAGGTCGGAACCAGCAGATGTAGCCGCAGGGGCTGAAGAGGATCAGCCAGAGGATGGCCAGGCCGAAATTGACCCCGTAGCCTCCCCCGATCCACCAGGCCAGGCAGGCGATGAGGTTCACGGCCAGCGTGATGCAGTAAACTGGGGAGAGGGCAGAGGAGAGAGAGTGGGGTGGGGCAGTTTCAGCACTTCATGAGAAAAGGAAACAAAAGATAGTGGCTGGGGCTGTGTCAGGGGGGTTGGGAGGGATCTCAGGGAAAGGTTCTTCCCCTACTGAGGGTGCTGGGGCACTGCCCAGGCTCCCCAGGGAATGGCCCTTGCCCCAAGGACACTGCTGCCAGGGATGCACAGGGTGGGATTGTTGGGGTGTCTGTGCAGGGCCAGGGGTTGGACTCATGATCCTTGTGGATCCCTGCAAACTCAGGATATTCCAGGACTCTATGAAGCCCCTGGGGTTCCAACGGGAAGGGTCCCTGGGGCAGCAATGTCGCAGGTTCCTGTGTGACCCCGGAGCTGGGAGCACAGGAACATCCAGCTCCAGAGGGATACTGCAGCAGAGGGATGAGGGAACCCTTCTATGACCTGTCAAAGGCTGGAGAGCTTGGGTAGCAACTGATGTGACCAATACATGACTCAGGTCAGTGTTATTATGAATTATGAGCAAGGTCTAAGTTCCATTTGTAGCAAAACCCTTTGTGAGAGGAGAGGGGGGTAACCCTGCCCCTGCCCCCCCCCCGAATGACTCTGTGCTTGCTGGGGCTGCCTCAGGAGCTATCTCAGATCCAGCTCAGTGCCTTGCAGGCGCTCTCTCTGCTTCCCTGGGCCTCGGAGGAAGCCTGGATGCCAGCTTGAAGGCTTGGAAGCGCTGCCTTGAGCGAGGGGATAAACAAACTCCAATCAGGCTGAGAATATGCGACCATGGGGGTGGCTTAGAGGCCTTTTCACATCCCTGTTCCTGTCACTTGGATAAAAAGGAACAGTTGACAAAGGCCCCCAGAGCACAGCAGTGCTGCACTAAGTAGTAGTATATGAAGGGATGCTGCTCCCCCATTTTCCTGGAGCTCACATCCCTGGAAAGGGGGTTCAGCCCCAAGCCAGGACTCCCTGCAGCTGTCCCTGCATCCCCCCAAGCACTGCCAGGGTCAAAGGGGCCAATTTACAAGCTCCTGTTTTGGAAAACTGGTGGTGACTCTTCAAACCCTTCGTGCTAACCTGTATCAACAAGCACAGAGAAAGGAGAAGGTGGAAGGTCCAAACACCAAAGACCCTCCAGCACAGCCTGGTGATGAGCCCATGGTAACACTCTGGACCTTGGCCTCAGCTATTCAGGCAAAATTAAATCCCTGACTTTCTCTTCACCTGTGCCAAGGGAACGTGTCCTGCCCATTCCCCGCTTCGCTCCCTGCCATGGCTCTGCAGCTCATCTGCACATCACTGCCTTGGTCCTTCTGACTCTTCCCTCACCTCCTGGGCACTGACCCACCTGCCTTCACACAGCCTGGGGTCCCAAACAACTGCACAAAGTGATACTGACAACACAGGAGAATGAAACCTACACCCAACTGCTACTTCTGACTTACACATGGCCCAAGAGTAAAATAAAACATTGTTTTACAGCAAAGAAAATGTCTTCTGAGTAGCCAACAAAGCTTAGTACACAATGGTTTGGATGTGTCTTAATGCACGGGGAAGAAAGAATAGTAGTTATTTAAATTAATTAGTTTTAGGAATTTAAATGAACAGTTTGTAGATTCCCCATTCCTGGCAGTGCCCAAGGCCAGGCTGGACGGGGCTTGGAGCAGCCTGGGACCGTGGGAGGTGTCCCTGCCCAAGGCAGGGGTGGGACTGGATGGGCTTTAAGGTCCTTCCAACCCAAACTGTTCTGGGATTCCATGAATCCCTGATATTTCATTTATACCAATTAGATGTACTTCTCCAAATATTCATTTTCAGAAGCTATTTATTCTCCAAAAGTTACTTAATTTTTAAAAAAAGCCATCAAAACAACACCAAGCCAAGAGCATCTACAAAGTTTTAAGGAACTTTTGGCTCTCCCTGTACCTCACGTTGGAGTTTGTTCTCCAGCAGTGGGAGCTCTGGTACAGCCTTCCCCAAACCTCCCTCCACCTTAATGCAGCGCTCACATCCAATTAAAGTAATGAGCAATCACCCTTCCAGCAACGACTTGCACGTTTCTACTTTTCAAAACCGGCCTTTTCTTGTTTACCTTCTTCCCTTTGCATGTCTCTCTCCAACCCGTGCCAAAAAAACCAGGGAGACCCCAAAAGGAAGCGCGCTGCAGATGGAAATGTGGAACTCCTGGTGCAGATGGCAGCTCTCCTGGCCATGCCCAAAGCCCTGGCTCTCCTCCAGCCTGCCATTAACTCGACTGAGGGACTCTTTGTTTTGGGAGAGGGGAGGACAAAGGCGGCTTTACAGCTTCGACATCGCACCAGTGAGTCTGGAGGGACAGGCAGCTTCTTCAGGCAAGAAAATTACAGAGCTCATTGCAGCAGCTCCACATAACCAAAGAACAATGGAGCCATGGATTATGCCATTATTTATGCACACAAATCTCTCTCCTACACACATCCCGTGCATCTGGAATAAAAGCCACGCCACCAAATGCAGAGCTGGCAGAAAACAAGCTTTCCTTCAGTGAGAAGGGTAAAGAGGATGACAAGCATTTGGGGAAAAAAAGATAAGCGGGGCAAAAAGATTCTTAATCTTGCAAAGCATTCCCTGTGGTTTCCTGGGCCTGCCACACCGATTTCATTCCTTGGAGAAGAATGGTCAATTTTCATTCCTGGTTTCTGAATGGCTGAGGCAAACAGGAGCCCAGGGCCAGGAGCTCTGCTCACAGGAGCTCTTGGGAGGGTGGGCATCAGCACATCACCAGCTGTGACAGGATCAGCTCCCAACTCCAGCAGGATGGGGAATGTTTGGGGGGCTGTGGATAGCTAAGGAAGTGCCAGCATGCAGCTAGAACACTGCTTCCATTGGGAAGGAAAATCTGGGGATAAGAGGGAATTTTAGCCTTCCTAGAGCGAGGTGGGGAACCAGGTAGCAGCAAATGGGTGACATTTATTTTGTCCAAAATTCTCCTATTCCTCTTACCTTAGGGGAACTGGGAATTTCCTTAAGGTAGTAATTTTGGGAGTTAAACAAGGTTTACAAAAAGGCTGGAGAGGGACTCTGGACAAGGGATAGAGGGACAGGACACAGGGAATGGCTTCCACTGCCAGAGGGCAGGGACAGATGGGATATGGGGAAGGAATTCCTCCTTCCCTGGGAGGGTGAGGAGGCCCTGGCCCAGGGTGCCCAGAGCAGCTGTGGCTGCCCCTGGATCCCTGGCAGTGCCCAAGGCCAGGCTGGATGGGGCCTGGAGCACCTGGGACAGTGGAAGGTGTCCCTGCCATGGCAGGGGTGGGATGGGATGATCCTTCCGGTCCCTTCCCACCCAAACCAGTCAGGGATTCTATGATCATTTGACATTAATAAAGGTATCACATGTGCTCTGCTTTTTCCCTCTTCAGATTTACTAACAGACTTTTCCAGCACTGACACCCTCCTTTCTTCAAGATCCTTCAAGGATTCAAGGCACAGCTTAAAATTCAGGCATAAAGTTATATTTGAGTATTCTAAGGGGGATCATTGCTCCCCACCAACTGATTGCAGTCAAAACTTGAAAGCACATAAATCATTGAGATCTATGGGGTTTTACTACCCAAATACCTTTTTCCAGCACAGTTTTTTTTTTTCAACTTACAGATCCACACATGATAGATTCTCTTCACCAGAAACTGGTAATCGATGGGAATTTCATCAGCAAAATTCTGGTAGAAACATGGTTTCAGAGGGATGAACTTGGGGAGCGGTGGGAAGTTATTCACCTTTTCTGGAACACAGAACACAGATTTCAGCTGGGAGCAGAAATATGTCAGATCCTCCATACCTTCCCAACAGTGCTGCATGTTCATCCTCTCCCTGGACCACAAATATTTTGGTTTTCTTCCTCAGCAGTGGACAGGACATTTATGTTACTACACACAAGGCTGAGAGAGGGGAATAGGAACAAGCTAACAAACATCACGTGGATTTAATACCTTTACATTTCAGTGTGAAGTTGTGTGAACGGTGCTGCAAGGAAAAAAAGCCTTAAAACAAGCTCCAGGATGAGCTTCCTCGGGAAGGGGGAGGTGTCAGCAATATTTGGGGGAAACAGCAGTACAGAGGTGCTAAGTTACAACCCTTCAGAAATCCACAGCAAGAGGAAAGAAAGGCTGGTGAGTGTCCAGCCAAGCAGATTTACCTTCAGCCACCAGCTCTGAGCGGGCAGCAGCATGTCCTGGCCATGGGTCAGGCCTTAGGACCTGCAGTAGCCTGGGACAATAAGGAAGGGTGCCTGAAGGCATCCCCAAACCGGAATTCAGTACCCAGGTATCATCCAGTTCAGGGAAATAAGTCAGATGCTGGGAAGGAATTCCTCCCTGGGAGGGTGGGCAGGCCCTGGCACAGGGTGCCCAGAGCAGCTGTGGCTGCCCCTGGATCCCTGGCAGTGCCCAAGGCCAGGCTGGAGGGGCTGGGAGCAGCCTGGGACAGTGGGAGGTGTCCCTGCCATGGCAGGGGTTTGGAACTGGATGGGCTTTAAGGTCCCTTCCAACCCAAACCATTTTGTGACTCCAGGAGTCTACGTCAGGGATGATCTTGTTTTGAAAGCACACAAGATTTTTCATAGAAAAAGGTTACATTCAAGTTTTTCCTGCAAGGTTAAGCCCTAGGGAGAAAAAAAAAAAAGGGCAAATAAAAAAACAAAAATCTTTGCATTCAGAGACAATAAATCAGCAAATGCTGCCAAAAGCTATATGGTGAAGAAAACCCTACCTTGGGAAGAATTTCTGTTTTAAAATCAAGTAATTAAATGCCTAAATCCTCTGCTGCTGTCAGCTCACAGATTTGTCTGTGTGCTCCTACATGTTTGGGAATGTTTGCTCTTGCCTTCCAGAGCTGATTAAAGTTTGATTCCAGGGCATTGTGACTAATTGTCTCTAGCCTCCTTCAGCCCCAGTAAACAGAATTAAAAACAACCAGAGGAAGAGATGAAGAATGTCCTGGGAAAACCTCCAAATGGCGCAGGAGACGAGAGGAAATGTCTGAACAAGAACTGTCAGCACAAGAGTTCCCCTTCTCTTCCCATTATCTCCGGCTGAGGAGACATTTTGCAGGAGCAGCTCCTCAGCTCCGTTTGAAGGTTGGCAGGGAAGAGCCTAGAGCTGCAGCCAGGCTTTAGGAAGGAAAAAGGCTTTCCCTCATGCATATTTTCACACAGAAAATATGGTGAGAACGCCCACTGGGAATACATCAGAAGTAGCTATGGAATAATGTCTGAAGTCACCAGCCCAATTTGGCTTCTCCTGATAAAAACAAACATCAAATCTTCTGCCCCTCCTCACCCATCTCCCTTAAACCCATTTTACATTCATTCACATGCCCTCCAAGCTGGTTTGAGTTACTGGTTAACACCAGTGCTGACTCCATCCCATGGACAGCTTTCAAAGTCCACAGGAATTTGGACTCCTTTGCATTAATATTTTTGTTTGCTGTAAACACCTAATGGGATTTCTCCTGCACAGCATGTCCCTGCAGCCTAGAAAGGGATTTAACAACGCTGCATCGAGGGAAAGGGGGGGACACAGCTTTTAAAGCTGAAGGGACAGGTCTCTAGGGAAGCCAGTAAGAGCAAGATTAATCCAACACAGTAAAAGCAGATTCTCTAACAATTTTTTTTTTTTTTCTGAGGGATGAGGAAACTTTGTTCTGTGTCTCTTCAACAGCTGAAGCTGCAGATTGCTCCTCTGGCTCTGCTCTCTCCCATTTTCTGTCATGGACAGCAGAGCTGCTGCCAGCTCCCAGTGCAGAGCTCCCACATGGTGGGGCCAAAACCAACCAGCCACTGCAGTTTGTCATTTTTCAAGCTCATAAAATGGTCCAAACACCCCCACAATTGTTTGCTAGGTACAAAGGGCTGGGGGTTACACCTCTTCTCTGCTGCTGGCCAGCTGCTGCCCACCTCCTCAGACCCAGAGACCCTGCAGTTCCCAGCTGTTCTGGGTTACTTCTGAGATCAGATAAAATAAATTACATGAAAATATCCCCTTTCATGTCTGACTGCAGAGCTTGGAGTGCTACAGTTCTCCCATCAAGGCTGGGATCAACACATCAGATCAGCAAATGCACCCTGTGCTTTCAAAACCAAACTGCATCACCCATGAGCAGCAGCTGGAGGTGAATTCCAGACTTCCTCTTATTTTAAAAAAAGTTGGAATTTTGTTACTAATTTCACTACAAGAAAAATTCAGATGGATTAATGTCAATAGCACAGCCAGGAACACTATGGAAAACCTCTGTAAAGAAGGACTTATTCTCATGTACTTTTTCTGAATAAATTCCACCCTCATAAAACTTTCAAGCGAGTCACACCTGAGCCTTTATTGCTTGGGCAGAAACCTCAGGTGACATCGGGACACAGCAGGAAAGTGAATGTGACCGAGGCAAGAGAAGTAGCTGAAGAGCTTTAGGGATCACCAAGGGCTCAGGAAGGGACACAGGTCACATTCCTGACACGTTACAGCCACCACAGCACCGTGAACAACACTCTCTGAAACCACTCTCCCTCCTTGCTGTATCTGAGGTGCTCTTACCTGCCATTTCTTATACTTGTGTTCCCTGGTGAGGTTTCAGACAGAGCAACAGATCTGATGGAGAAAGAAAATCAGGTCAGCACATGTCACTAAGCAGCCCCCAGAGAACCTCCTGGAACTGGGAATATTCCCAGTGTGTGACAAACAACAGCCCGAGGTTCCCACTACAAACTCCTCGTGTCCAGTCACCCAAAGGAGGAAGATTGGAGCCTCAAGAAAGGATCCTGATTTCTCCTTGTGCACAGGAAGCTCTGGCAGCACCTCATTCAGCCCCTTGGAAGGTTTGTATTACCCAGCAGCAAACAAATGTGCCCCTGGCACTGCCTGGCAAAGGCTGAGGATGCTCAGGGAGCCCCTGCCAGAACACCTGCAGCTTGCAGGGGCAGCCACACAGTTCAGGGTGGGACCCAGCAGAGCTCATACACTGCAGGAGAAACGAGTAGAGCTCACCAGAATTAATGCCTCATTTAGGTGTTGAGATGATTTGTTGGCTCCTGGCTCTCTGTGGTGCTCCCCAGCTCCTGGAACAAACAGATAATCCCTGTTAGTTGGGCACTAAACTCCTGCTTAACAAAACAATCATCAGCGGGAACCACACCCAATAGCCCCCGTTATTTTTGAAATTCTGCAGAAATGCAGATTCATTCTTCCTGTTACCACCACGAGCGTGGCCGTAACTCTGGCAGAAGCAAATCCTGGGAAGTTTACCCAGCGTCAGCCGTGTTGCTGATTTTGGCAGAGCTGATCCCACAGATGAAATACACACAGAGGTCTCTGCTGAGCTTTAATTCCACCCCTCCTTCCTTAAGGATAAAAACACCATGTGTCCCTACCTGCAAATCCCAGAATGGAAACACAGAACACACAAACCAACCCTGCAAACCAGCCCTGTGGAGTCTGACAGGAATGAAGGCAGTCTAGACTAAAAACTGCCCCTAAAAGCACCGACAGCAGCCGCAGCAGCAGGGTCAGAACAGCCACAGTGTATCCAAATCCCTCGGGATTTACAGCAGCTGGTTCCCCTTTGCTGCACCTCCGCGCTGCCCTCCCGTGTGCCCGGGTAAGGCCTGGAGGCTGCAGGGCTTAGTTGGCACTTCAGTTGTTTTGTTGGGTTGCTTTTGCTTTTCATTTGAGCTACTCTAACCCAGCCCATGGAGACAACAGCACCCGAACTGCACAAGCAGCCTGCTCTTCCTCTGCAGAGAGGTACAAGCTTAAACACATCTGCACAGAGGAGAACCTATCATTTTCCTGGACCAGTCTCTAGGAAGCTGCAGAGTGTGGACAGGAGGGTCTGTCCCCTGGAAGCTGCTCAGGGATCCATCCCTGTCACAGCTGAGGCCTCCGGGCTGCCCCACAACACTGCCCCGTGCCTGACAGCATTTTGTACCTGATGGTTTGGCAAAGGGAGCCTTTTGCTTTGCATTTTTCAAACGTGTGAATAGGAAACAAAAGATGAAGACAGTTAAGAACACCATTAAAACTTCATCCCACCCTTCTGAAGCTGCTCCTGGCTGAGGCTGAGATCGGGGGGGAGAACAAACGGCCCATGAACACCAACTAAACTAACGCACTAAGAGAGAGGAGACTTTTACTGAAAAATGAGCCTGTGAACAAGGTCCTTCTTCCTCAGAGGATTATTTAGCTGCTGCACTTCATTGTTGGTGTCCTACAGCTGCAGAGAGGTGTCTGTCCACTGGAAAAGGGATCAGAAGGGAAGACTGAGGGGGACATTCCTGGCTTGACAGAGTTTTCCTGCAGGGGCCAAACAATGGTTCCCCTGTGCCTTCCTCTCAAGGAGACCTGTGGTGCTGTTGAGAGGCTTCAACTCAAATAAATAAATAAAACCTCCAGACAAAGCAGCATTCTGCTGATGCATCCCCTTCTCCTTTCACCCAGCTGTTGCCATCCACCTGCGCCTTTCCCAACAAACTCCAGCCACGCTTTGGTGCTTTGAAGACAGAGCACATGAAATTGGGATTGTCCTGTGCAGGGCCGGGGCTTGGACTCGATGATTCTTGTGGGTCATTTCCAGCTCAGGAGATTCCAGGATTCTCATGCAAAGCTACAACACAAACTTCTGGATGCTCCCCTCTTCAGCCACCTTGCTCCCATGAGTAATCTCACAGAAGTTCCTGGGACAATGACTAATTTCCCTACAGAAAGATGTGGTTTAGATCCACAAAGCAGCATTAAGAACACTTCTCTCAGCAAGGATAAGCACACAAGGCCATGGTTTACATGGAGTAATCAGTTCCTGAGATGTGTTGACCTTCCCAGCTCCTGGTAAAAGGAAAGGGAACTTCTTCCCAAGAATTTCTCCCCAGTATCCAATCTAACCCTGCCCTCTGTCAGTTTGAAGCCATTGCCCCTTGCCCTGTCACTACACCCTCTTATAAACAGTCCCTCTCCAGTATGTAAATCAGATCTCTATTCACCTGGACATTTTCAGTTTAGTTGGGAATAGGTAAAACCCAGGAGCAGGGTTTAAAACATCCTGCACCCATTGCAGAGGTTTTCTTCATCCATAACCCACTACTTTTGGAGGGAGGAAAATCCCACACACGCTAAGGAACCTCTGGTGTGAAGTGAACTTCCTTTTTCCACTGCGTTCATCTGTGGTGAATGAATAACTCTGACGTTCACAGTCCAGTGCACATGACTCAGGAGTGCACTGGAGACAGTTGGAGCTTTTCTTCACCAGGATCTCTCAGACAGAATGCCCTGTGTCAGTTCAAGGGACACCCCTTCCCTCTCAAACCAAGACACGAACACAAGCAGTGCTGTTTTTCTAGGCAGACAACAACACCATTCCTTTGTGACTGCAGTGTGAGACGCTGCACCATCTCAGATTAGGGAAAATTTTGCGAATACCTTTGGGAATGTGCTTTGAGGCACATTTTGAGTATCACAGAATCCTGGAATATCCTGAGTTGGAGAGGACACACAGGGATCATCCAGTCCAGCCCCTGGCCCTGCCCAGACACCCCAACAACCCCACCCTGGGCACCCCTGGGAGCGGTGGCCAAACGCTCCCAGAGCTCTGGCAGCCTCGGGGCCGGGACCATTCCCTGGGGAGCCTGGGCAGTGCCAGCACCCTCGGGGGGAAGAACCTTTCCCTGAGCTCCAGCCCAAGCCCTGACACAGCTGCAGCCGTTCCCTGGGCTCCTGTCCCTGGCCCAGAGCAGAGCTCAGCCCCTGCCCCTCCGCCTCCCCTCGGGAGGAGCTGCAGCCCCCGAGGAGCCTCCCCTCAGTCTCCTCTGCTCCGGCTGAACGAGCCAAGTGCCCCCAGCCGCTCCTCAGAGCCTTCTCCAGCTCCGTGTCCCTCCTTTGGACACTCTCCAGCAGCTTTGGATCCCTCTGACCTTGTGGTGCCCAGAGTGCCCCCAGCACTGGAGGTGAGGCTGCCCCGGTGCAGAGCAGAGCGGGACAGTCCCTCCCTGGCCTGGTGCCCCCAGGACACGGTGGCCCTTTGGGCTGCCAGGACACACCGGGGACTCAGATCCAACTTGCCACCGACCAGGACCCCCAGGTCCCTTCCCACGGCCCTGCTGTCCGGCCTCTCGTTCCCAGTCTGTCCCTGCATCCAGGGCTGCCCCATCCCAGGGCAGGAACCAGCACGGGCCCTTGTCACATGGCTGGGGCTTGCTCAGCCCTGGTGTTTGTCAGGGACTCTCTGGAGCCTCTCTGCCTTCCAGGGGGTCAGCAGCCCCTCCCAATTCAGTATCATCAGCAAACTCACTGAGTATCCCTTGCACCCCTGCTACTGCATACGCTACTTCTCAGTCCCCTTCTTTTCTCTGCCCATATCAAATAGTTTTAAAAGTTTATTTCTCCCTACTGTTCTCTCCAGAACCTGAGAAAGGTGGCAGAGAATAAGCAGAGGCCAGGCCAAAAGAGGAGCAGTGACAGAGGTGGGAGAGCTGAACTCATTCCTGCTTTGCCATAAACCCACCAAGTGCCCTGGGCATGTCCCCAAGCTCAGATTCACAGGACACTGGCTCCTCTTGTGCCCTGCAGATGTCCCTCAGAAGAGCCCAATATCCCAAGCTTGCCATCCAACAAACCCCCCAGTTTCTGAGTCCTTGCTTTAGGGTATTTTCTGTACTGCTTTCATATTTTCATTCTGATTTGATGACGTTGTTCCCAGGGAACAAGTGACAAGACAAGAGGAAATGGCCTCAAGCTGTGCCGGGGGAGGTTCAGGTTGGACATCAGGAGGAATTTCTCCATGGAGAGGGTGGTCAGGCCTTGGAAGGGGCTGCCCAGGGACGTTTGGAGTTCCCATCCCTGGAGGTGCCCAAGGAAGCCCTGGACATGGTATTCAGTGCTCTGGGCCGGGTGACAAGGCGCAGATTGGTCACAGGATGGACTCGATGACCTTGGAGGTCTTTTCCAACATTAAGGACTCTGTGATTCTGCGATGCAGAGAGGCCAAGAGCTTCCACACAATCCTGCACCCCAGGGTTTCATCCAGAGCACTTTGCCAAGAGCAAACAGAGGGGCAGGATCCCAGCAGCAGAACTGTCCACACTCCCTCATCAACAGGGATTTAACGATGGGAGCACAGGCGGAACGAGGAACCTGGGCACAACACACATCTCCTGACGGTGCTTCAAGCTGATCCTTTGGGGAGGCTTTCAGAACCCACCCTGAGCCAGCAGACTCCACACCTTTCAGGAGAGCCTAAAAGGAAAGAGACTCTGCAGGGATTTGGGAGATCTGGATTTGAAATCACCCAGCTCAGCAGGGAATCAACACGGCCTCCGGTGCTCCCAACACAAGCAAACGCCTTTCTCGTGATCTCTCCAGTTGAATTTAAAGAGAAAGTGGTGGCTCTGCACTGGTTTCAAGACAAAAGGCTGGGTTTGAGCCTCTTTCAGATGCCCAGCTCCTACCAGGAACTTCCCAGAGAGCCCAAGGCAGCAGCAGTCACTCAGCATTATAAGCCCAGAGCTGACACAGCTTGGGTTTGGTGGTGTTTCCTCCCCCTGCCGCACTGCCAGCCCTCACAGGGCGGGACACTGTCCCTGCAGTGACACAACCAGCCAAAAAATAACTCCAAAAGCCACCCGGCACAACCAGGGAGAACGGGAAAATTGTGTATGGCGGCAGTGCCTTGAGAAAAGCAGCAGGGAACAGTGAAGTTACAAGGGTTATCCCCCTCCCACGTCATTCCACGATCAGCTCCGAATTCCAGGAGCCTCGTGGGGGCTCTGCTGCCCCATCTCCCCCTGTCCTGGAGCTGGGGGGACAGCAGAATTGGAAGCAACTCCCCTCAGGGCTCCCCCAGCCTGTTTACAGCCCTATAGCTGCTGCTGCAGCAGGTGGGCAGGAGCCTTAATTTGGCTATGCAAAACCCACAGCAGACAAATATTGATTTTGGTACAACCACATCCAGAAGTGAAGTGTGGCCGCCCAGGAACAGAAACTCGGAAGGCTCAAGAAGACAGAAAGCACAGAAACACCCGTGCTTAGGACACAAGCCTGCTCCACCCCTTGTCACCTGCTCAGACTGGCCTCACACAGGAGAACTGGACTGCAGACAGCAGCAAAAATATTAATTAGCCCAGAATAACACTGAAATGCAGATAAATCAATCCACCAATTGCCTAATTTCTAACTCACGGCTCTCTTCATCACAAGTTCCACAAAGGAGTTTCCTGAGAGAGTTACAAAACACCAAGACCAGAAATGAGAAGCAGAAATTAGAAGCGGAAATAAAACTTCAACGTGCAGGTGCTGTCTCTCGAGGGCAACAGACACATCTCCGGTACCCAAACCACGCACATCAGAGAGGCTCACCCTCACAGCCCCTGGAGAATCCCTGCCACGAACCTCCCCAGCGGGAGCGGGGCCGCCGGGCTGTGGCACCCCGTTCCCCCGCGTCCCCAGGGCCAAGCCGGGAAGGAGCCGCGGGAGGCGAATTCCCGAGAGCCCCTCGGGAGCGGCTGGAGCTGGCAGCCCCCGGGCCGGGGGTCTCACCCACCACGGGACACGGCCCGGCCCGGCTCCTCCCGCCCG